>WOVY01001328.1:0-107304 GCA_013436015.1 Rhipicephalus annulatus | reverse complement strand
GCGCCATAAAATTATAAAAGTGTAATAATTGTCAGTGTATAACAATGGTATTTAGGGATGTGAGCAATGATAATGTTACGTGGCTGTATAGTGGCCTAAAATTCCGCGCTCCAAGGCAGGTAAAAAAAAAAAAAAAACATAGATACTAAAATCATGAGCATGACGTGACACTTGAAGTGAGGATGAATGATAGACGGTCATAGTAATAAAATCATAAAAGGATAATAGCACAACTGCCTTGTCAACGACCCTTGTGTCCAAGGGACGCCAGGCAGGTGCTTTTTAATGTAGTTACCGCAGCAGCAACCTCCACTTGGAGGTCGTGCTACGGATTTCCTGGAAATATGACATGAAAATTATTTATATCTTTTAAAAATGCGAGCAATGATTTGTGCTTAAAAACAGGCTCTTTACCTATAAACATTGACGGATGCAGTGGCATTTGATGTCGGTGAAGAAGTAGAAAGTGTTTTTGTCTAAGAGCATCCAATTCCTTGCATTCAATTAAAATATGAAGAACGCTGAGTGGGTCACCACATCTGTCACACACGGGAGGATCACCACCAGACAAAAGGTGTGAATGAGTGCTATGGGTGTGTCCTATTTGTAGTCTTGTGAGTATTACTTGAGTGTGGCGTGACCTTGATATTGACGGCCAAGTTCCAAGGCTCGGTTTGATAACATGTAATTTATTTCGCGTTTGCTTATCCCATGAAAGCTGCCAGTGCGCCCTGAGCTTCTGTTTTACGAATTGTTTGAGTTCTAACGCAGAGACAGCCATAGATGCATTAGTGTTAGCGTTGTCCTTAGCTGAGGCAGCCAGTTGGTCCGCTAACACATTTCCCCGGATTTCGCGGTGCCCTGGCACCCAGCACAATACAACTTGTTTTTTGAGCGAGTATATGGTGCACAGAAGAGAGTAAAGCATCAAAAAGACAGGATTTTTATGTTTTTTGAGGGTCTTCAAAGCTTTTATGACACTCAGAGAGTCGGTGAATATTATCGCACGTTGTAGCTTTAGTTCCTTTATGTGTTTAGCGGCCACAAGTATAGCATAGGCCTCCGCTGTGAATATGCTTGAATTAGGGTGGAGAATGCCAGAATCTGAAAAGGATGGACCAACGGCAGCATAGGACACGCCACTATCAGACTTGGAAGCATCCGTAAAGAATTCAGGACAGTTGTATTTGTGCTGCAATTCGAGAAAGTGAGTGTGTATATGTGCTATAGGCGCATGCTTCGTAACTTCAACAAATGATGTATCACAGTCTATGGGCTGCCACTGCCACGGCGGCAGACATGGAACGGGAGCCATCAGACTGTGTTCAATAAGTGGCACACCCGTTTGTTCAGCGAGGCTCCTCACACGAAGTGAGTAAGGCTGTTGAAACGAAGGACGGTTCTCGAAAAGCGTACAACTTGACAAGTCATTGATAGTCGTGTGTGAAGGGTGTTCTTTGTCTGCGTTCGTTTTTAAATAGTATATAAAAGACATGTATGTTCTTTGCAGGTGCAATGACCACTCATTGGATTCGACATACAAACTCTCCACGGGACTAGTGCGAAAAGCTCCCGTAGACAGACGGATGCCCAAATGGTGGACTGGGTCAAGCATTTTCAGAGCACTTGGGGTGGCAGACTGATATATTATTGCCCCATAATCCAGGCGCGTTCGAACGAGGCTTTTGTAGAGATTGATCAAACAATTTCGGTCACTCCCCCATGATGTGCGTGAGAGTACTTTCAGAATGTTCATTGTTTTTATACATTTGTTTTTAATATACTTGATGTGTGATGTAAATGTGAGTTTAGAATCCAAAATTAGGCCTAGAAATTTATGCTCGGCCTCTACAGGTAACCGCTGGCCAAGCAAGTCAATTTCGGGATTTGGGTGGAGGCCTCTCTTTCTAGAAAAGAGCACACAGGTGCTCTTCTCTGGACTTAACCTGAACCCGTTTTGGTCAGCCCACTTGGATACTTTGTTCAGACAAAGCTGGACATGCCGCTCACACACTGCAAGATTACATGACCTAAAGCCTACCTGGATATCATCCACATACATTGAATAGAATGTGTTATGTGGAATGCAGAGTCGTAATGAATTCATTTTTATAATAAAGAGGGTGCAACTCAGGACACCACCCTGGGGTACTCCCGTTTCTTGAATAAACGGCCTGGACAAGACATTCCCAATACGAACACGGAATGTTCGCTCGGATAAGTAGCTCTTTATGATATTCAACATATTGCCATGAATACCAATGTCTGACAGATCTCTAAGGATGCCGTAGCGCCATGTGGTGTCATATGCTTTTTCCATGTCAAGAAACACACAGAGACAGTACTGTTTGTGGATGAACGCATCGCGGATGTATGCTTCAATGCGTATGAGATGGTCTGTAGTAGATCGGTCCTCTCTAAAACCACATTGAAAGGGGTCAAGAAGTTTGTTGGTTTCTAGAAAATGCATAAGTCTTTTGTTTATCATTTTCTCGAACACCTTGCACAGGCAGCTCGTAAGGGCTATTGGACGGTAACTTGTAACTGAAGAGGGGTCCTTGCCTTCCTTTAGAATAGGAACAACAATGGCCTCCCTCCACGTAGACGGCAGGTACCCAGCAGCCCAGATAGTGTTATACAGAGCAAGTAAACTGATTTCGGTGTCATCGTGAAGGTGTTTGAGCATGTCATACATAATTCTGTCTGGTCCCGGCGCTGTGCTGTGGCACGCATTGAGGGCCGTCCTAAGTTCGGCAATTTTAAATGGAGTATTATACTGTTCGTTTGTTTTGGTCTTCAACTCTAGTGTTTTCCGTTCTGTCATTTCTTTATGTTTTAAGAAAGATTTTGAGTAGTGCGCAGAACTGGAAATGCGCTCAAAGTGCTTGCCAAGGCTGTTGGCCTGGTCCTCCAGTGTGTTCCCTTGACTCACTAAAGGCAGAGGATATGCTTGCTGCCCCTTAAGACTTCTGAGGCTGCTCCAGACTTTCTTTTCATTGGTGTAGGAGTTAATGCCGGAGAGAAACTTGACCCAACTCTCCCTTCTTGCCTGACGTCGTGTTCGCCTACCCAGTGATTTCACTTTTTTAAATTCGACGAGGTTTTCTGCGTTTGGATATCGGCGCAGGATGCCCCAGGCTTTATTTTGTTTCCTACGCGCTTCTCTACAGTCATCGTTCCACCAGGGAACACGTCGTTTACACGAGTGCCCATTTGTTTGCGGGATACACTTTTCAGCAGCATCCAGAATAAACGCACTGAAGAATGCTACTGCGCAATCAATGTCACAATTTGTGATAAAGTCACGAGGTAAAAGTGTCAATTCTTGAAATTTCTCCCAGTCAGCGGATGCTATTTTCCATTTGGGCATATGAGGAGGAACCTCATGCGATAATGTCAAGTTTAACATAGCAGGAAAGTGGTCACTGCCGTACGAATTCATGACCACGTTCCATTCTAACTCGGTAAAGAGAGAGGGAGAACCAAGCGCCAAGTCTATCGATGAGTATGAGTTGTGATGAATGTTGTAATAGGTAGGCTGTTTTTTATTGAAGAGGCATGCTCCGGAGCACAGGAGGAATTGCTCTATCAGTCGGCCTCTCGCATCGCACCGGGCATCCCCCCACAGAGTGTTGTGAGCATTGAAATCACCAACAACAATGTAGGGTGCCGGCAGCTGGTCAATGAGGTGATGAAAATCTGTGCGGTTAAGTTTGTAGCTTGGTGGTATGTATAGTGAACACACAGTGACTAGTTTGTCAAATAGAATGACGCGGACTGACACTGCTTCGAGTGCCGTCTGAAGAATAAGAGGTCGGCAAGGCACGGATTTTTGTACTATTATAGCTACACCGCCGGATGAAGCAGTTGCCTCATCCCGATCCTTGCGGAACACGGCATATTGTCTAAGAAAGTTTGTTTGAGATGGCTTCAGATGTGTCTCTTGGATGCACAGCACCTTGGGATTGTGTTTATGTAAAAGTTCTGTAATGTCATCAAGATTGTGGAGAAGACCCCTAGCATTCCAGTGCATTATTTGTGTAGCCATTTTGAGTGAGTTTTTATGCTGTGCGTCGAAGTAGACAACCTTAGCTTAGGAGGCCTTTTCAGGCCCCCTAATGCGTGGTTTTTCTTTTTTGGCAGGCTCCTTAGAGCCACGCCAATCTTTCGGCGTCTGAGGCGCCGATACACTTTGTGTTGTGTCCATCATCTCGGAAGAGACGCTGGACGCCCGCTCGCGGTGCCCGCGTGCGGTTGTGAGAGACTTCGGGCCCTCTGCCTTGGCAGGTGGCCCGAAAACTGCAGACCCAGAGGCCTGCATGGCTGTTTGGCTAGTGGTGGTGTCCATTGCCTCCTGCGAGGCACTGGACACCCGCTCCAAAGAGCGATCTGTGTGTAGCGTAGACTTCGCCTCAGTCGACGAAGTCTTTGACCCCACCGGGCAAGAGGTTGTTGGGACCTCCTTAGCCTCCTTGTTGCCCTGGCTGCTGCCAGGGCTTGCAGAGGCCACCGGTGTGGACTGGTTTGCTGCGGGCAGGGCAGCGCTGGCTGTTCCCGCCAGAGGGGCAGGTGGCTCTGACCTGGCCACGCTAGGCATGGTCCAGGTAGCCACCAAGGGCCGTTGTGGTGCCGCCCCTCGTTGCACCACTTCAGCGAAGGAGGCTCTTAGTGCGAATGAAGGTGAAACTCTCTGTCGTGCTTCACGGAACGTAATATTTTCGTTAACTTTTATGGTGATAATTTCTTTTTCTCTCTTCCAGGCTGGGCACGCTCTGGAATATGCGGCATGGCTGCCTTTGCAGTTTGCACAGTGTACCTCATCGTTTTGGCACTTATCAGTTTCGTGACCTGTTATGCCGCATTTGCCACAAGTCAGCTGACCTCGGCAGGTCTGAGATCCGTGTCCAAATCGCTGGCATTTAAAACAACGTCTCGGGTTAGGAACATACGGTCGCACAGAGAGTTTTACGTAGCCGGTCTCGATTGTTTTAGGTAGGATGCTTGAATTGAATGTAAGTATTAGGTGCTTTGTTGCGGTTTCAGTGTTGTTGCGTCTGATTTTTATGCGCTGCACATGTAATATGCCTTGGTCTTTCCATCCGTCTAGGAGTTCCTCTTCACTCAGTGTCTTAAGGTCTTCATCGGATACTACGCCCTTCACTGTGTTCATGGTACGATGTGCAGTAACTGATACAGGGATATTGCCAAAGGCTACGAGGTGTGAGAGTTTGTCGTACTGTTCCTTGTCTTTTAGTTCGAGGAGAATGTCCCCACTTGCCATCTTTGAGGCCTTATAGCCGGTTCCAATGGTGTCTTTAAGGCACTTGGCCACTAGAAAAGGTGATATTGCTCTGGCTTTGGTTGATGATTGTTCGCAGTGAAGGACATGGTATTTTGGAAATGTTTCAATGTTTTGAGGGAAAAACAAAGATGATGCATCGGTGCGTACTCTTTTCGGAGCACGATCAGTTACAGGGGGGTTTTGAGGTCCCATGAAAAATTGGCTTCTTCGGCATCGGCGCCTACCACCCACCACGGAGCCCAACAAGGGGACGCGGCAGAACATGTGAACAAGCCTGCCCTTCGCCAGCAGTACGCCGTTGCTATAACCGAATATGGTTTATCCTAGGCAGGATAGCCACACAAGGTTAACCCTTGCCGCCATGAAAAATCGGAAGTAAATGGAAGAGAGAAGAAGACAGGACAGATTTAAAGACGAGAAAAGACTAAGATATAGGAAGAGAGAGATAGGAAAAGGCGACTGCCGATTTCCCCTGGGTGGGTCAGCCCAGGGGTGCCGTCTACGTGAAGCCGGGGCCAAAGGGGTGTGTTGCCTCTGCCGGGGGGCCTTAAAGGTCCAATCACCCAGCGTCGGCTCAGCCCCCAGGATCCCCTTTTCCCCGGACACGGCAAAGCCACGCACGGCTAGGCGTGGGAAGGAGTAGAAACTCCCCCGTTAGCTCGGGTCCGTGGTGTCGCTACACACCAAACGCCTGCTTGCGCAGGCGCCCCTGCGGGGACAGTTTTTTCATCATTGAGGAAAGCCGCTTATCTCTATAGTCAAAGAAAATGGCAGCGCTGTTCGATGAAATGTATTTCCTGTTATGCGCACCGGTAACTCGTGGTGCCGTAGTATTACAACAGGCAATAAAAAAAGATACCGCTAAAGTCGAGAGCGATTTGGAGGTGCCGGGGCTTGAACCCGGGACTTCTCACATGCAAAGCGAGCACTCTACCACTGAGCTACACCCCCGTTACATCTGGAGCACTCATTAACGAGTTTCTTGGTGCTCATCAGCTTGTTCTAACAATAAATCAATCAATTAGTTGAAATAAACAAAATCATCTCGTCATTGCCGCCTGATGCAGTTTTTTCATCATTAAGGAAAGCCGCATATTTCTATAGTCAAAGAAAATGGCAGCGCTGTTCGATGAAATGTATTTCCTGTTATGCGCACCGGTAACTCGTGGTGCCGTAGTATTACAACATGCAATAAAAAAAGATACCGCTAAAGTCGAGAGCACTTTGAAGGTGCCGGGGTTTCAACCCGGGACTTCTCCCATGCAAAGCGAGTGCTCTACCACTGAGCTACACCCCCGTTACATCTGGAACACTCATTAACAAGTTTTTTGGTGCTCATCAGCTTGTTCTAACAATGAATTAATACATTATTGCAAATAAACAAAATCATCTCGTCATTGCCGCCTGATGCAGTTTTTTCATCATTGAGGAAAGCCGCATATTTCTATAGTCAAACAAAATGGCAGCGCTGTTCGATGAATTGTATTTTATGATATGCGCACCAGTAACTCGTGGTGCCGTAGTATTACAACAGGCAATAAAAAAAGATACCGCTAAAGTCGAGAGCGATTCGGAGGTGCCGGGGCTTGAACCCGGGACTTCTCACATGCAAAGCGAGCGCTCCACAGCTGAGCTACACTTCCGTTACCTTTAGAGCACTCATTAACGAGTTTCTTGGTGCTCATCAGCTTGTTCTAACAATAAATTAATCAATTAGTTGAAATAAACAAAACCATCTCGTCATTGCCGCCTGATACAGTTTTTTCATCATTGAGATAGCCAAAGAAATAGGCAGCGCTGTTCGATGAAATGTATTTCATGATATGCGCACCGATAACTCGTGGTGCCGTAGTATTACAACAGGCAATCAAAAAAGATACCGCTAAAGTCGAGAGCGCTTTGGAGGTGCCGGGGACTGAAACCCGGGACTTCTCACATGCAAAGCGAGTGCTCCACCACTGAGCTACACTTCCGTTACCTTTAGAGCACTCATTAACGAGTTTCTTGGTGCTCATCAACTTGTTCAAACAATAAATAATCAATTAGTTGAAATAAACAAAATCATCTCGTCATTGCCCCCTGATACAGTTTTTTCATCATTGAGGTAAGCCGCATATTTTTTTAGTCAAAGAAAATGGCAGCGCTGTTCGATAAAATGTATTTCATGATATGCGCACCGGTAACTCGTGGTGCCGTAGTATTACAACAGGCAATAAAAAAAGATACTGCTAAAGTCGAGAGCGATTTGGAGGTGCCGGGGCTTGAACCCGGGACTTCTCACAAGCAAAGCGAGCGCTCCACCACTGAGCTACACCCCCGTTACATCTGGAGCACTCATTAACAAGTTTCTTGGTGCTCATCAGCTTGTTTTAACAATAAATTAATCAATTAGTTGAAATAAACAAAATCATCCCGTCATTGCCCCCTGATACAGTTTTTTCATCATTGAGGTAAGCCGCATATTTTTTTAGTCAAAGAAAATGGCAGCGCTGTTTGATGAATTGTATTTCATGATATGCGCACCGGTAACTCGTGGTGCCGTAGTATTACAACAGGCAATCAAAAAAAATACCGCTAAAGTCGAGAGCGCTTTGGAGGTGCGGGGGATTGAACCCGGGACTTCTCACATGCAAAGCGAGCGCTCTACCACTGAGCTACACCCCCGTTACATCTGGAGCACCCATTAACGAGTTTCTTGGTGCTCATCAGGTTGTTCTAACAATAAAATAATTCAATAGTTGAAATAAACAAAATCATCTCGTAATTGCTGCCTGATACAGTTTTTTCATCATTGAGGAAAGCCGCATATTTGTATAGTCAAAGAAAATGGCAGCGCTGTTTGATGAATTGTATTTCATGATATGCGCACCGGTAACTCGTGGTGCCGTAGTATTACAACAGGCAATCAAAAAAAATACCGCTGAAGTCGAGAGCGCTTTGGAGGTGCCGGGGATTGAACCCGGGACTTCTCACATGCAAAGCGAGCGCTCTACCACTGAGCTACACCCCCGTTACATCTGGAGCACTCATTAACGAGTTTCTTGGAGCTCATCAGCTTGTTCTAACAAAAAAATAATTCAATAGTAGAAATAAACAAAATCATCTCGTAATTGCTGTCTGATACAGTTTTTTCATCATTGAGGAAAGCCGCATATTTGTATAGTCAAAGAAAATGGCAGCGCTGTTTGATGAATTGTATTTCATGATATGCGCACCGGTAACTCGTGGTGCCATAGTATTACAACAGGCAATCAAAAGAAATACCGCTGAAGTCGAGAGAGCTTTGGAGGTGCCGGGGATTGAACCCGGGACTTCTCACATGCAAAGCGAGCGCTCTACCACTGAGCTACACCCCCGTTACATCTGGAGCACCCATTAACGAGTTTCTTGGTGCTCATCAGGTTGTTCTAACAATAAAATAATTCAATAGTTGAAATAAACAAAATCATCTCGTCATTGCTGCATGATGCAGTTTTTTCATCATTAAGGAAAGCCGCATATTTCTGTAGTCAAAGAAAGTGGCAGCGCTGTTTGATGAAGTGTATTTCATGTTATGCGCACCGGTAACTCGTGGTGCCGTAGTATTACAACAGGCAATAAAAAAGATACCGCTAAAGTCGAGAGCGCTTTGGAGGTGCCGGGGCTTGAACCCGGGACTTCTCACATGCAAAGCGAGCACTCTACCACTCAGCTACACCCCCGTTACATCTGGAGCACTCATTAACGAGTTTCTTGGTGCTCATCAGCTTGTTCTAACAATGAATTAATCAATTAGTTCAAATAAACAAAATCATCTCGTCATTGCCGCCTGATGCAGTTTTTTCATCATTAAGGAAAGCCGAATATTTCTATAGTCAAAGAAAATGGCAGCGCTGTTCGATGAAATGTATTTCATGATATGCGCACCGGTAACTCGTGGTGCCGTATTATTACAACAGGCAATAAAAAAAGATACCGCTAAAGTCGAGAGCGCTTTGGAGGTGCCGGGGCTTGAACCCGGGACTTCTCACATGCAAAGCGAGCACTCTACCACTGAGCTACACCCCCGTTACATCTGGAGCACTCATTAACGAGTTTCTTGGTGCTCATCAGCTTGTTCTAACAATGAATTAATCAATTAGTTCAAATAAACAAAATCATCTCGTCATTGCCGCCTGATGCAGTTTTTTCATCATTAAGGAAAGCCGAATATTTCTATAGTCAAAGAAAATGGCAGCGCTGTTCGATGAAATGTATTTCATGATATGCGCACCGGTAACTCGTGGTGCCGTAGTATTACAACAGGCAATCAAAAAAAATACCGCTAAAGTCGAGAGCGCTTTGGAGGTGCGGGGGATTAAACCCGGGACTTCTCACATGCAAAGCGAGCGCTCTACCACTGAGCTACACCCCCGTTACATCTGGAGCACTCATTAACGAGTTTCTTGGAGCTCATCAGCTTGTTCTAACAATAAAATAATTCAATAGTTGAAATAAACAAAATCATCTCGTCATTGCTGCATGATGCAGTTTTTTCATCATTAAGGAAAGCCGCATATTTCTGTAGTCAAAGAAAGTGGCAGCGCTGTTTGATGAAGTGTATTTCATGTTATGCGCACCGGTAACTCGTGGTGCCGTAGTATTTCAACAGGCAATAAAAAAAGATACCGCTAAAGTCGAGAGCGCTTTGGAGGTGCGGGGGATTAAACCCGGGACTTCTCACATGCAAAGCGAGCGCTCTACCACTGAGCTACACCCCCGTTACATCTGGAGCACTCATTAACGAGTTTCTTGGAGCTCATCAGCTTGTTCTAACAATAAAATAATTCAATAGTAGAAATAAACAAAATCATCTCGTAATTGCTGCCTGATACAGTTTTTTCATCATTGAGGAAAGCCGCATATTTGTATAGTCAAAGAAAATGGCAGCGCTGTTTGATGAATTGTATTTCATGATATGCGCACCGGTAACTCGTGGTGCCGTAGTATTACAACAGGCAATCAAAAAAAAAATACCGCTGAAGTCGAGAGCGCTTTGGAGGTGCCGGGGATGGAACCCGGGACTTCTCACATGCAAAGCGAGCGCTCTACCACTGAGCTACACCCCCGTTACATCTGGAGCACCCATTAACGAGTTTCTTGGTGCTCATCAGGTTGTTCTAACAATAAAATAATTCAATAGTTGAAATAAACAAAATCATCTCGTCATTGCTGCATGATGCAGTTTTTTCATCATTAAGGAAAGCCGCATATTTCTGTAGTCAAAGAAAGTGGCAGCGCTGTTTGATGAAGTGTATTTCATGTTATGCGCACCGGTAACTCGTGGTGCCGTAGTATTACAACAGGCAATCAAAAAAAAATACCGCTGAAGTCGAGAGCGCTTTGGAGGTGCCGGGGCTTGAACCCGGGACTTCTCACATGCAAAGCGAGCACTCTACCACTGAGCTACACCCCCGTTACATCTGGAGCACTCATTAACGAGTTTCTTGGTGCTCATCAGCTTGTTCTAACAATGAATTAATCAATTAGTTCAAATAAACAAAATCATCTCGTCATTGCCGCCTGATGCAGTTTTTTCATCATTAAGGAAAGCCGAATATTTCTATAGTCAAAGAAAATGGCAGCGCTGTTCGATGAAATGTATTTCATGATATGCGCACCGGTAACTCGTGGTGCCGTAGTATTACAACAGGCAATAAAAAAAGATACCGCTAAAGTCGAGAGCGCTTTGGAGGTGCCGGGGCTTGAACCCGGGACTTCTCACATGCAAAGCGAGCGCTCTACCACTGAGCTACACCCCCGTTACATCTGGAGCACCCATTAACGAGTTTCTTGGTGCTCATCAGGTTGTTCTAACAATAAAATAATTCAATAGTTGAAATAAACAAAATCATCTCGTCATTGCTGCATGATGCAGTTTTTTCATCATTAAGGAAAGCCGCATATTTCTGTAGTCAAAGAAAGTGGCAGCGCTGTTTGATGAAGTGTATTTCATGTTATGCGCACCGGTAACTCGTGGTGCCGTAGTATTACAACAGGCAATAAAAAAAGATGCCGCTAAAGTCGAGAGCGCTTTGGAGGTGCCGGGGCTTGAACCCGGGACTTCTCACATGCAAAGCGAGCGCTCTACCACTGAGCTACACCCCCGTTACATCTGGAGCACCCATTAACGAGTTTCTTGGTGCTCATCAGGTTGTTCTAACAATAAAATAATTCAATAGTTGAAATAAACAAAATCATCTCGTCATTGCTGCATGATGCAGTTTTTTCATCATTAAGGAAAGCCGCATATTTCTGTAGTCAAAGAAAGTGGCAGCGCTGTTTGATGAAGTGTATTTCATGTTATGCGCACCAGTAACTCGTGGTGCCGTAGTATTTCAACAGGCAATAAAAAAAGATACCGCTAAAGTCGAGAGCGATTTGGAGGTGCCGGGGCTTGAACCCGGGACTTCTCACATGCAAAGCGAGCACTCTACCACTGAGCTACACCCCCGTTACATCTGGAGCACTCATTAACGAGTTTCTTGGTGCTCATCAGCTTGTTCTAACAATGAATTAATCAATTAGTTCAAATAAACAAAATCATCTCGTCATTGCCGCCTGATGCAGTTTTTTCATCATTAGGGAAAGCCGAATATTTCTATAGTCAAAGAAAATGGCAGCGCTGTTCGATGAAATGTATTTCATGATATGCGCACCGGTAACTCGTGGTGCCGTAGTATTACAACAGGCAATAAAAAAAGATACCGCTAAAGTCGAGAGCGCTTTGGAGGTGCCGGGGCTTGAACCCGGGACTTCTCACATGCAAAGCGAGCACTCTACCACTGAGCTACACCCCCGTTACATCTGGAGCACTCATTAACGAGTTTCTTGGTGCTCATCAGCTTGTTCTAACAATAAATCAATCAATTAGTTCAAATAAACAAAATCATCTCGTCATTGCCGCCTGATGCAGTTTTTTTATCATTAAGGAAAGCCGCATATTTCTATAGTCAAAGAAAATGGCAGCGCTGTTCGATGAAATGTATTTCATGATATGCGCACCGGTAACTCGTGGTGCCGTAGTATTACAACAGGCAATAAAAAAAGATACCGCTAAAGTCGAGAGCGATTTGGAGGTGCCGGGGCTTGAACCCGGGACTTCTCACATGCAAAGCGAGCGCTCTACCACTGAGCTACACCCTTTTTTTCTTTATTTCCGGTTCAACATCACAAACGGGTTGCTAAGATAAATATATTACAATTCACCACGAACAATACAATAAACTTAAAAATAACTAAGCCCGTCAAGCATTACTATAACGCATCACGTCCTAGAATTCCTTCATGGTCAGTAGGGCTTCTACCCTTTCTACCCATAAAGGTACACATTCGTCTGTTCTTACTACCTCGAGTAATCTTGAGATGCTTTCTTTGAAATACTCTCTTGCTGGTCTTCTGTCTGGGTCACAATAAAATCCAGCCATTCTAGAGCGCCATATACTGTGCAAGGCAGTCATCATGATAAAATCGAAAGGTAATCCATCCTCATTCTCTATTGCCAAATACCTGATCCCATGAGGGTCTAACGGGAACTCTTTTTTGATTGTCCTTTGTAATACGTCCCAAAAATAAACTCCTTCCCAACAGTGCAGAAAAACATGGTCAATAGTTTCCGGTTTCTTACAGATTAGACAGTGTGATCCCCAAGGCATATAAAACCCCCGCTCCTCTAGGAAGGTTCTTACAGGAAGTGTTCCCGTGTGTAATTTGAAAAAGAACGTTTTCGCACTTGGAGCTGCTCGCATTTTTTTAACTCGTTTAAGTACATTCTGACCCCTGCGTGCTGTATATAGCGCTCTGTACAGTGGGATGGGGAGCATCGTGTCACATAAATCTTTGTACAGTTTTTTTTCTTTCCAACAGACCACAGGTAGCCAGTTGAAAACCGAACACACAAAAACCGCACGCTGGCCACAACTTCCTTCATGTATCCTTGCACAGCCCCTGTGGTAGCATGAGTGCTCACAACAAACTCGGGCAACAGTCTACTTAGTTTTGTTTGACACACTGATAATAGGAAAGGATCTCTTGCCTCGCGAAAAAAGAAAAACCTATTTACTAACTGCTTGATAAACAGATGTCCTAGCCCAAGGCCTCCACACTTCACCCGTCTAAACAAATTCGTGCGACTGCACCTTTCCCAGTTAGACCCCCACACAAATATTGCAAACACCCGATGTAATTTTTGCACATTGACCCGGGAACAGTACAGCACTTGCATCACATACCACAGCTTAGACACAAAAAACCAGTTGCATGCAGTAGCCCTAGCAAACATGGACAGATAAGTTGCATTCCACCTATTCGCTTTTTCTTTAATTTCTTTCGTTTGCTGTGTCCAATATTCGTCAGTACTTTTGTATGACTCGAGCGGTACTCCGAGATATTTAACTGGCGTTCTTGTCCATTTAATGGCTGCGAAAAATTCTGGTGTTGAAGGCCAATATCCATGCCAGAAGCCGAGGCATTTACCCCAGTTTATGTGGCTTCCTGTAACTTCGGCGAAATATTTAGAAACTCTGATTGATTCTTCAATACCGACATAGGTAGTGCTACAAATCGCAACATCATCAGCATATGCGAGTAGTTTGACCTCTGAAGATTGTACTCTAAACCCATTAATGATGTCATTCTGCAATATCGACTGACATAAAGTTTCAATATAGATGCAAAACAAAAGTGGACTAACAGGGCAACCTTGACGCACTGAGCGCTCGATTCTTATGGGGGGGCCCAATGTCTTGCTGATAATTAGTCTCGTACTACCGTTCCGATATGCCATGGCTACTCCGTGAATAATTATCTTACCAACATTAATGTGCTTCAATACTTCAAACAAAAGAGCGTGGGAAACGCAATCAAACGCTTTCTCCAGATCCAGCTGGAGTATGGCCACACGAGCATGACAGCTGTCAACACATTCGAGCACGGATCGCATTTTATGAACGTTAGTAACTATGGACCGACCTTTTATTCCACACGTTTGGTGTGGACCGACGATATCTTTTATTACTGACTGAAGTCTGGCCGCCAAAATTTTCATTAATATTTTTGCAGTCTACGTTTGTCAGTGCGATTGGCCTGTACGCTGTGACGTGCCTGAGCTTTTCAACCTCATCTGTTTTCAGAATCAGAACGGTACGCGATTCACCAAAGGATGGTGGTAATTTCTTTTCCTCATATGCCTCAGTAAAAACGCCCGCAAGTATTGAAGACAATTCGCTTTTAAAACATTTGTACCACTTGGCACAAAGACCATCTGGTCCTGGAGATTTCCCAGGATTTAACTTATCAATCGCCCGTTCAACTTCAGATGCAGATATAGATAATTCCAAAGCGTTTTTCACTTCCTCACTCACTTGCGGCATGAGTCCTAAATATTCGTCTTTAAATCTTTCTAGGTTTGCCTGTCTACACGCAAAAAGATTTTCAAAATGACTTAAAAATACGGATAAAATGCTGTCCGTATCAGTTACTTCGCGACCATCCTTCTCTATTTTCTCGATATGATTCCGTCGAGCGTTAGTTTTCTCCACCCCTAACGCTCTTTTGGTTGGCGTCTCTCCAGCCGCTAAAGCCTCAGCCCTAGCACGGACGAGTGCACCGCGGTAGCGTTCCTCGTCATGCAGTGCAAGTTTCTGCTTAATATTGCATATGTCAATTTTATACTCTCCCGGTTGTCTGCACTCCAAGTCTACTAGTCTTTCCAAAGTCTTTCGGAGTTCTTTTTCTTTCTTTTTCCTTTCATAACTCAATGCGCAAGAACGATCAATAGCTTTTATTTTTATTTGCTGCTTGAACTCTTCCCATTGTTCTGCAAGTTTAGCTCCATCATCCATTTTTATTTCATTTATGCAGTTCATAACCTGATCTAAGAAATATTCGTCAGTGATCAGAGCGGAATTCATCTTCCACAGCTCCCATGAGAAAGTTCCACCTTGTGTTTTCTCTCCCATATCACATTTAACTAAACAATGATCGCTAAAGTGTATTGGGTAAACAGCATATGTCTTGCAGTGGGCTATTAATTCAAGCGACACGTAAATGCGATCAAGACGCGCATGGCTATTCCCCTGAAAATGTGTGAAACGCACCTCCCGCGTTCCCTCCATACAGCTGCCCACGTCTTCTAACTCGAATTGAGTAACTACGTCCGCTAGCGTCCTACTACTTTTATCGTAATTGACGCGTCCATTTGCTCGATCTCGCCCATTGAGGACGCAGTTAAAATCACCAAGTAATACAGATTTCCTTTCCAAAGTGAAGTGCTGCTTTAGGCTTGAAAAAAAAAGTGATCGCTCCTCACAAATGGTTGGTGCATAAATACACACTGTACGCCACTGACATTCATTGAATACAAAATCACAGGAAACCAATCTACCAGATGGGCAAGCGAAGGTATCTTGCACTACCAGACCCGGTAACTTCTTAATGAACAAAACGCAGCCTGCAGACGTGCCAATTGCTTGACTTACAACTGCGTAGTAACGCGCCGTAAACCTCAGCACCATGCCCCGGGTCCCCTCCTCTCCGTCTACTTTTGTTTCTTGTACAGCAAGTACATCCAGATCATGATCCACAAGTAGCCTGTAGACTTGGCTCTGTTTCCGCTTGGCGGCGAGACCTCGAACATTTAACGTTGCCACTCTAAGTTTCGGTGCAACAGCCATGTCTACACAGTGAAGAAGTTAGCCCGGGGCACGGTGCTTACCTTCGGCGTCTAGCATAGAGCTAGACATCTTCGGAGCCTCCAGGTGGACCCGTGCCACTGGAGGACAAAGGTGGCCAGTGATTGTCCGATATCGGGTTGGGACGCAGCCTTGTGCTGCTGCGTCTGAACGAAGTCGCCTTCGCAGGTGGCCCCTCTTCTTGCTTTTCGCTGGACGCCTCACGCCGTCCTGCAGACTGCTCGCGGGGTCTTTTGCTTGGCGCCCCACCACTGATACTCTCGCACGACACCGGAAGTTCGGTTAATTCCACCGGCTCAGGCTCCTTCGATGAGGTGCTTGTGAAGCCTTCTTCGATTTTGCCGGCTGGCTCTTGAGTAACCAGCTCCCCAGATGCTATGTCTGCTTTGGCTGTTGGTTCATCACCACCAGTCGGTGTAACTGTACCTGTTGAAGGTTCAGGGTTCACCGCGTCGCCTGCACCTTTCGCCGCGTCTTCAGCCTCGGTCACGTCCATCACCAACTCTGCTGTGTCGTCACCTTCGGCTGATCCTATAGCCGATGCGTACGTGCGCATGCACGCATCTTCGCTGTGGCCGAACCGCCGACAACGCGAGCATCGGGGTACCTTGCACTCTCTTCTAACATGACCGGTACCTTGGCAGCGCAGACACTGCATTGGCCGACCAGGTGCAACCACAAGTGCCAGTTCACCAGCCACCCTGATTTGATGGGGGAGATTTTCAACCTTCACGCCACTCTTGAGCTTAAGAAGCACAGTCCGTGTGGTTGAACCCTTGTCGCTGACACCCTGAACACGCCAATGCTCCCTTGTGATTTGTACGACCTTCCCAAAAGCCGCCGACGCCGTTCGTACGTCTTCATCGTTGACGCCGTACAGCAGCCAATGAAGACGCAGCCGCACCTGCTGATCCTGGGGGTCTACGATGATGCAGCGTCGGCCCTTGACTTTCAACTCCTTCACATCCAGCAAGCGCTTCGTAGCGTCCGCGTTGTTCATGGTGACTGCCCAGACATGATTAATCTGGTAGGCCCCCAGTGCCAACACCTCCGGCAGCAGTCCTGTAGGTCCGAGCGCGTCTCGGAAATCTTCGACTCGATATGGTCTGCCGCGCACATCACCGTGTAAAAACACGGTGTTTTGCGCGACGCGTCCCTTGGGCAGTGGTGGCAAAATAATCTCATATCCTGCGTCTTGGTCTTCGGTCATCCTGTTACCGCGGCTAGTATGTGCCGCAAACGCCGCTCCTACGGAGCACATGATTCCTGCGTCCGACGCGCGTGAGTGCCGACGAAAGAATGACCACTGAGCTACACCCCCGTTACATCTGGAGCACTCATTAACGAGTTTCTTGGTGCTCATCAGCTTGTTCTAAAAATGAATTAATCAATTAGTTCAAATAAACAAAATCATCTCGTCATTGCCGCCTGATGCAGTTTTTTCATCATTAAGGAAAGCCGCATATTTCTATAGTCAAAGAAAATGGCAGCGCTGTTCGATGAAATGTATTTCATGATATGCGCACCGGTAACTCGTGGTGCCGTAGTATTACAACAGGCAATAAAAAAAGATACCGCTAAAGTCGAGAGCGATTTGGAGGTGCCGGGGCTTGAACCCGGGACTTCTCACATGCAAAGCGAGCACTCTACCACTGAGCTACACCCCCGTTACATCTGGAGCACTCATTAACGAGTTTCTTGGTGCTCATCAGCTTGTTCTAACAATAAATCAATCAATTAGTTGAAATAAACAAAATCATCTCGTCATTGCCGCCTGATGCAGTTTTTTCATCATTAAGGAAAGCCGCATATTTCTATAGTCAAAGAAAATGGCAGCGCTGTTCGATGAAATGTATTTCATGATATGCGCACTGGTAACTCGTGGTGCCGTAGTATTACAACAGGCAATAAAAAAAGATACCGCTAAAGTCGAGAGCGATTTGCAGGTGCCGGGGCTTGAACCCGGGACTTCTCACATGCAAAGCGAGCACTCTACCACTGAGCTACACCCCCGTTACATCTGGAGCACTCATTAACGAGTTTCTTGGTGCTCATCAGCTTGTTCTAACAATAAATCAATCAATTAGTTGAAATAAACAAAATCATCTCGTCATTGCCGCCTGATGCAGTTTTTTCATCATTAAGGAAAGCCGCATATTTCTATAGTCAAAGAAAATGGCAGCGCTGTTCGATGAAATGTATTTCATGATATGCGCACCGGTAACTCGTGGTGCCGTAGTATTACAACAGGCAATAAAAAAAGATACCGCTAAAGTCGAGAGCGATTTGGAGGTGCCGGGGCTTGAACCCGGGACTTCTCACATGCAAAGCGAGCACTCTACCACTGAGCTACACCCCCGTTACATCTGGAGCACTCATTAACGAGTTTCTTGGTGCTCATCAGCTTGTTCTAACAATAAATCAATCAATTAGTTGAAATAAACAAAATCATCTCGTCATTGCCGCCTGATGCAGTTTTTTCATCATTAAGGAAAGCCGCATATTTCTATAGTCAAAGAAAATGGCAGCGCTGTTCGATGAAATGTATTTCATGATATGCGCACCGGTAACTCGTGGTGCCGTAGTATTACAACAGGCAATAAAAAAAGATACCGCTAAAGTCGAGAGCGATTTGGAGGTGCCGGGGCTTGAACCCGGGACTTCTCACATGCAAAGCGAGCACTCTACCACTGAGCTACACCCCCGTTACATCTGGAGCACTCATTAACGAGTTTCTTGGTGCTCATCAGCTTGTTCTGATGATGATGTTTGATGTTTTATGGCGCAAGGGCCGATTCACGGCCAAAGAGCGCCAGTTCATCTTACTAAAAAATATGGACAATGATTGTGATAAGCGGCTGTATAAGGGCCATAAAATTCCTCGCAGTAAGGCGGGTAAAAACATACAGGTAATAAAATCATGACCATGCCGTGAAAGGTGTGTGTGATGTGAACAGATGACAAAAGATGGTGATAATAAAAGACGATGGTGGATATGTATGGCAATAGCACAAGTGCCTCACTCGTTCAAACCCTTGCGTCCAAGGGGCCGTGAGGCATGTGCTTTTTTTTGTGTAGCCACCGCAGCAAAAACCTCTCTGGAGAGGTCATGCTACGGTATGCCCGGGTATATGACATGAAAGCTGTGAATTTCTTTTAAAAACGCTAACAATGACTTATGACTAAAAAGTGGTTCCCTACCGACAAACATTGCAGGGTGTAAAGGTATATGTTGTCGGTAGAGTATTGGAAAATGTTGTTTTCTAAGAGTTTCTAAGTGTTTACACTGAATTAACATGTGAAGGACGGTTAAGTATTCCCCACATCTGTCACACAATGGTGGATTGCCACCAGACAAAAGGTGTGTGTGTGTCGTGTATGTGTGTCCTATCCTGAGTCTTGTTAGTGTTACCTCTGTTAGACGCGATTTTGATACTGGTGGCCAATGGCCAAGGTGTGGCTTGATAACGTGTAGTTTGTTTTGTGTGTGTGTATCCCACTTGCTCTGCCAGTAGTCCCTGAGTTTTCGTTTGAGAGACGGCTTAAGATCAAGGGCCGGGATTGATGTCGGTGTAACGGCGGTGCTTTCGTGGGCGGATGCAGCAAGCTGATCCGCCATCACGTTGCCTTGAATCTCACGGTGCCCTGGCACCCAGCACACAACAACATGTCTGTTGAGTGTGTAGAGGGTGCATAAAATGGAGTAAAGTGAAACGAGGACAGGGTTTTTTTGTTTTTTAAGACTGTGCAGAGCCGTTACCACACTGAGGGAGTCTGTATAAATTACTGCTTTTTGTATTTGTGATTGTTTGATGTGTTTAGCTGCCACAAGTATCGCGTAAGCTTCCGCTGTGAAGATACTTGTGCCTGGATGTAGAGGGCCAGCATCCGAAAAGGAAGGGCCAACAGCAGCGTAGGACACAGAAGAGTTAGACTTAGAGGCATCTGTGAAAAACTCAGGACGTGTGTATTTGTATTGAAGTTCCAAGAAGTATGTTCGAATATGGGCAATAGGCGCATGTTTTGTAACTTCTAAAAAAGACACATCGCAATCTATAGTCTGCCACTGCCACGGTGGCGGGTATGCAACAGGAGCCATTAAACTGTGTTCGAGTGACACTCCAGTGTCCTCAGCTAGACCCTTCAGGCGAACTGAGAAGGGCTGCCTCATTGAAGGCCTGTTTTGAAAAAGAATGGAGCTCGATAAGTCATTAATAGTAGAGTATGAGGGGTGCCTCTTGTCTGCTTTCACCTTAAGGAAATATATAAAGGACATGTAGGTTCTTTGCAGATGAAGGGACCACTCATTTGACTCAACGTAAAGGCTTTCTACGGGGCTGGTGCGAAAAGCTCCTGTAGAAAGGCGGATGCCCGAATGGTGCACGGGATCCAGCATCTTCAAAGCACTTTGAGTCGCTGACTGATAAACAATGGCCCCATAATCTAAGCGGGTGCGAATAAGGCTTCTATACAGGTTCATGAGGCATTTCCTGTCACTACCCCACGTAGTACGTGACAACACTTTTATAACATTCATGGCTTTTAAACATTTTGTTTTTAAATACTTTATGTGGGGTACGAAGGTCAACTTGTTGTCCAAGATTAAGCCTAAGAATTTATGCTCGGCTTTGACGGACAGTTGTTGCCCGTTCAGTTGAATGTCGGGTTCCGAGTGCATGCCTCTCTTTCGAGAGAACAAGACACATGTGCTTTTTTGTGGGTTAAGTCGAAATCCGTTTTCATCTGCCCATTTGGAGACCTTATTTAAACCAAGCTGAACCTGCCGCTCACACATGGCCAAGTTGCATGACTTGAAGCCAAGCTGAACGTCGTCGACATATGTACAATAGAACATATTGCGAGGGATGGACAAGTGCAAGGAATTCATCTTGATGAGAAAAAGTGTGCAGCTAAGTACACCACCTTGTGGCACGCCTGTTTCCTGGACGAATGTTTGGGAAAGAACCGTGCCCACTCGGACACGGAATGTCCGGTTTGACAGGTAACTTTCGATTATGTGAAACATTTTTCCGCGCACGCCAAGGTGGGACAGGTCTCTTAGAATTCCGAAACGCCATGTTGTATCATAAGCCTTTTCGATATCGAGGAATACAGAGAGAAAATATTGTTTATGGACGAAGGCGTCCCTGATCTGTGCCTCGATACATCAGCTTGTTCTAAAAATGAATTATTCAATTAGTTCAAATAAACAAAATCATCTCGTCATTGCCGCCTGATGCAGTTTTTTCATCATTAAGGAAAGCCGCATATTTCTATAGTCAAAGAAAATGGCAGCGCTGTTCGATGAAATGTATTTCATGATATGCGCACCGGTAACTCGTGGTGCCGTAGTATTACAACAGGAAATAAAAAAAGATACCGCTAAAGTCGAGAGCGATTTGGAGGTGCCGGGGCTTGAACCCGGGACTTCTCACATGCAAAGCGAGCACTCTACCACTGAGCTACACCCCCGTTACATCTGGAGCACTCAGTAACGAGTTTCTTGGTGCTCATCAGCTTGTTCTAAAAATGATATAATCAATTAGTTCAAATAAACAAAATCATCTCGTCATTGCCGCCTGATGCAGTTTTTTCATCATTAAGGAAAGCCGCATATTTCTATAGTCAAAGAAAATGGCAGCGCTGTTCGATGAAATGTATTTCATGATATGCGCACCGGTAACTCGTGGTGCCGTAGTATTACAACAGGCAATAAAAAAAGATACCGCTAAAGTCGAGAGCGATTTGGAGGTGCCGGGGCTTGAACCCGGGACTTCTCACATGCAAAGCGAGCACTCTACCACTGAGCTACACCCCCGTTACATCTGGAGCACTCAGTAACGAGTTTCTTGGTCCTCATCAGCTTGTTCTAAAAATGATATAATCAATTAGTTCAAATAAACAAAATCATCTCGTCATTGCCGCCTGATGCAGTTATTTCATCATTAAGGAAAGCCGCATATTTCTATAGTCAAAGAAAATGGCAGCGCTGTTCGATGAAATGTATTTCATGATATGCGCACCGGTAACTCGTGGTGCCGTAGTATTACAACAGGCAATAAAAAAAGATACCGCTAAAGTCGAGAGCGATTTGGAGGTGCCGGGGCTTGAACCCGGGACTTCTCACATGCAAAGCGAGCACTCTACCACTGAGCTACACACCCGTTACATCTGGAGCACTCAGTAACGAGTTTCTTGGTGCTCATCAGCTTGTTCTAACAATAAATCAATCGATTAGTTGAAATAAACAAAATAATCTCGTCATTGCCGCCTGGTGCAGTTTTTTCATCATTAAGGAAAGCCGCATATTTCTATAGTCAAAGAAAATGGCAGCGCTGTTCGATGAAATGTATTTCATGTTATGCGCACCGGTAACTCGTGGTGCCGTAGTATTACAACAGGCAATAAAAAAAAGATACCGCTAAAGTCGAGAGCGCTTTGAAGGTGCCGGGGTTTCAACCCGGGACTTCTCACATGCAAAGCGAGCGCTCTACCACTGAGCTACACCCCCGTTACATCTGGAGCACTCATTAACAAGTTTCTTGGTGCTCATCAGCTTGTTCTAACAATGAACTAATCAATTAGTTCAAATAAACAAAATCATCTCGTCATTGCCACCTGATGCAGTTTTTTCATCATTAAGGAAAGCCGCATATTTCTATAGTCAAACAAAATGGCAGCGCTGTTCGATGAAATGTATTTCATGATATGCGCACCGGTAACTCGTGGTGCCGTAGTATTACAACAGGCAATAAAAAAAGATACCGCTAAAGTCGAGAGCGATTTGGAGGTGCCGGGGCTTGAACCCGGGACTTCACACATGCAAAGCGAGCACTCTACCACTGAGCTACACCCCCGTTACATCTGGAGCACTCATTAACAAGCTTCTTGGTGCTCATCAGCTTGTTCTAACAATGAATTAATCAATTAGTTCAAATAAACAAAATCATCTCGTCATTGCCGCCTGATGCAGTTTTTTCATCATTAAAGAAAGCCGCATATTTCTATAGTCAAAGAAAGTGGCAGCGCTGTTTGATGAAGTGTATTTCATGTTATGCGCACCGGTAACTCGTGGTGCCGTAGTATTACAACAGGCAATAAAAAAAGATACCGCTAAAGTCGAGAGCGCTTTGGAGGTGCCGGGGTTTCAACCCGGGACTTCTCACATGCAAAGCGAGCGCTCTACCACTGAGCTACACCCCCGTTACATCTGGAGCACTCATAAACAAGTTTCTTGGTGCTCATCAGCTTGTTCTAACAATGAAATAATCAATTAGTTCGAATAAACAAAATCATCTCGTCATTGCCGCCTGATGCAGTTTTTTCATCATTAAGGAAAGCCGCATATTTCTATAGTCAAAGAAAGTGGCAGCGCTGTTTGATGAAGTGTATTTCATGTTATGCACACCGGTAACTCGTGGTGCCGTGTTATTACAACAGGCAATAAAAAAAGATACCGCTAAAGTCGAGAGCGCTTTGGAGGTGCCGGGGTTTCAACCCGGGACTTCTCACATGCAAAGCGAGCGCTCTACCACTGAGCTACACCCCCGTTACATCTGGAGCACTCATTAACAAGTTTCTTGGTGCTCATCAGCTTGTTCTAACAATGAATTAATCAATTAGTTCAAATAAACAAAATCATCTCGTCATTGCCGCCTGATGCAGTTTTTTCATCATTAAGGAAAGCCGCATATTTCTATAGTCAAAGAAAATGGCAGCGCTGTTCGATGAAATGTATTTCATGATATGCGCACCGGTAACTCGTGGTGCCTTAGTATTACAACAGGCAATAAAAAAAGATACCGCTAAAGTCGAGAGCGATTTGGAGGTGCCGGGGCTTGAACCCGGGACTTCTCACATGCAAAGCGAGCACTCTACCACTGAGCTACACCCCCCCTTTTTTTTTTCTTTATTGCCTTCTTGACTACAGGTCAAGCTAATATGACAATCACTATCACACGTGTTTCATGCGTGACAACGCGTCAAACAAAGATATTACATCTTCATTACAGTCAGTAGTCTTATACACATCTCGCACTTTTATAACAGCTTCCACGAAACACTCATTAACGGATAGAACCCTCATATCACAGTGTCTGTACGATAGCATACTACGCCAAACCGAATGAAGACCAAGTACAAATATAACATCCAAATTTTGCACAGAACTATCACAAGGCAAAAAACGAATTCCATATGAAGTAAGAGGTAAATCTTTTTTTAAAGTTCTCTGTAAAATGTCCCAAAAGAAAATAGCGTTCTTACAATCAATAATCACATGTTCAATGGTCTCAGGTTTGTTACACAGGAGACAGCTGCTTCCCCATGGTACATACATCCCTCTCTCTTCAAGCTACGTTTTTACTGGCAAGGTTCCCGTATGAAGTTTACAAAAGAAGGTTTTCACATTGGGTGGTATACACATGTTTTTCACTCGCTTTAGTACGTCATGACCATATGATTTTTCATACCTTGAACGGTACAGGGGCACAGGAAAAACATTCTGTATTAGGTCTTTCATAAGGCGCTTTCTTTTCACATTAGTTAGGTAATCTATCGAAAACCTCGCCCTTAAGAAACGATATGAGAACACAACTTCGCGCAAGAACGGTGACAAAGTGTGTCGTTCTCGCCTGTCGGAAGATACAAAGAAGTCAGGCATGTGGTGTAACAGCGTTGTTTGAAATAACGAACGTAAAAAAGAGTCTCTCTGGTCTCTAATGAGCAGGAAGCGTGATATTACTTGGTTAAGAAACAGATGGCACAGAGACAGCCCTCCTTGCTTAACCCGCCGAAACAAGTTCGTTCTAGATGTTCTCTCCCACGTAGAGCTCCAGATGAACGTGGCGAATACCCTGTGGACTTTGTGAATGGTTTTACGCTTACAACTAAGTACTTGCAAAAGGTACATAATTTTAGCAGCCAGAAACACGTTGCATACAGCTGACCGAGAGAAAATTGATAAGCCACGACCGCCCCATCCTTCGGCGGTCGCGCGCAGTTCTTCAGCCTTTTCAAGCCAAAATGCTTCACTGTCTTGATACCTGTCCATTGGTACCCCAAGGTAACGACTAGGCGTCGTGAGCCACTGAATATTTTCAAAAGAACTGGGCGTAAGGTCCCAATTACCATGCCATAAACCAATGCTTTTTTCTTTGTTCATGAAACTTCCACTCGTGTCACAAAACCTTTGAGTGATTTTTAATAACGAAGTGACACTCTCTCTATCAACTGCAAAAAAAGCAATATCGTCGGCGTATGCCAAAACACGCACTTCACACGACTGCAACCTGAAACCATTAATCCCTGCATGGTGAATCACTTTCTGACACAATGGTTCCAAAAATAGAGCGAAGAGCAAAGGACTTAAAGGACAGCCCTGGCGCACGGAGGAAAGTACTTGTATGCGCTGTGAGAGTTCTCTATTAACAATTAAATTTGTGGTTGAATTTTTATATGCCAATTTAATACCTTTACATATGATCGCACCAAGACCAACGTACTCAGCTAGCATGAAGAGTATATTGTGTGGAACCATGTCGAAAGCCTTGGCTAGATCAATTTGCAACATAGCTACTTTTAGAAGCGCAGCGTCACAATACTCCAAAATGCTCCTGGCAACATGAATATTCGTGAATATGCTCCTACGCTTGATGCCACAAGTCTGATGTGACCCGACCAACTTGTATATAACTCCTTGCAACCTCCTAGCCAGAACTTTCATAAACACCTTATAATCTACGTTTGTTAGCGTGATTGGCCTGTATCCTGTCACTTTGCGTAAAACATGTTGCTCTTTCCCTTTAGGAATCAGCACGGTGTGTGCTCGATTAAACGATGGAGGCAAAGCTCCGCGATCTAAAGACTCTGAAAAAACCTCATGCAATGCGGCGGCCATATCCTCCTTGAACGCCTTGTAAAAGGCGGCATTAATGCCATCTGGACCAGGTGATTTGCCCATGCCGAGATCATCGATAGCCTTCTCAATTTCCCCTATACTAATAGACATTTCCAATAAATTTGTGTCCTCAGCTTTAAGTGTCGGCATTTCTATCAAGAACTCATCTACAAAACCCGGCTCCTTTGGTTCGCGATAAGCAAACAAGTCCTCATAATAGTTTTCAAAAGCTTTCATAATATCTTTAGGTTCTTTCAATATTTTACCATTCCATTCTATCTCTAGTATGTCGTGAGCTCGAGCATATGCCTTTTCATCTGACAAGGCTCGCTTTGTCGGGGCTTCACCTACGAGGTATCTCTCAGCTCTTGCTCGTATAATTGCGCCTTTATATTTATCTTCTTCAAGACATTCAATCTTGTTTTTGACAACCTGCAGTTGATGTGTGAATAAGCCCGGGTTTTCTGCTTCAATATTCATTAAATCATTTAGCTCTGCCCGTAGCTCACGTTCCTGTTTTCGAGCTTGATACTGCATGTAGCAACCACACTCTATTGCATTCATTTTTATCTTTTGCTTAAATAATTCCCATCTTTCCGTGGCACTCCTTTCTGCGTTTTTGAAAAAATTCTCGATTTCCTTCTTTGTCTTATCTACAAACCCTTCGTGCGTAATTATCTTAGTATTCAGTTTCCATGTTTCCCATACAACCTTCTTTTTGCACTTTCTACCTATCTCAAACAAAACTAAGCAATGATCACTGAAGGAAACAGCATAAACGTCATAGTTCTGACATAAAGGTACTATCTCAGAACAAACATATGCTCGATCTAGTCGTGCGTGACTCGAACCTTGAAAATGTGTGAAGTGCTGGCGACTGCCACCCATCGCAAACAGAGCTACGTCATGTAAAAAGTACTTATTAAGGCTGTCTCTAAGCAACCCAACGCTTTCATCTCCTAATTTAGCAGTATACGTGCAATCTTCTTGGGTCAAAACACAATTGAAGTCACCCAACAGAACCACACATTTCTGACATTCAAAGTACGCTTGAATTTACCGAAAAAACAAACATCTGTCTCTCGAATTCGTAGGTGCGTATACACAGATAACTCTAAATTTAGTGTTCCCGTAACAAAAGTCACACAAAACAAAACGCCCATGTAGGCAACTTTTGACCTCTTCCACTACAATACCAAGAGAGTTCTTGACAAAAATAATACATCCGGCTGATGCTCCCACTGCATAGCTCACACACGCATTGTACCGCAATGAAAATTCTGCTACCAAGCTATCAGTCGCGTCCTCAGTACTAACTTTAGTCTCCTGAACCGCGAGCAAGTCAAGGTCTTTTTCTTGCATCAAGC
Organism: Rhipicephalus annulatus; assembly: GCA_013436015.1. Lineage (NCBI taxonomy): Eukaryota > Metazoa > Arthropoda > Arachnida > Ixodida > Ixodidae > Rhipicephalus > Rhipicephalus annulatus. The sequence goes on along the minus strand of WOVY01001328.1, from coordinate 80,028 downwards.
GTTTCAACTGGTACTGTTTGCGACGCGTTCCTAGACCACGTACATTCAGCGTACCAATGCGTAAAGGCGCAGTCATGCCAGCCATGTTGATGACAAATATGGAAACTACAATCCTGCGCTTACCGTGTCTCGTACACCGTGCAGTGGGAAAACCGGGGTCTTACGCGTCTAGATCCTGTCCCCGAACCGGCGACGATGACGCCGACCGGGTTTCGAGGGCATATTTTTTACTCTTAGCGCCCGTGACGCGATGCCACAGACGCTCCGAGCGTTTCAAGTTGCGTTCCGTGCTCTCCACTCGGCAACGCTTGCCGCGTCCCGTGGTCGCTTCCGGAGACTCTGTGCCGGCCGCGGGCGTAGCGATCTCGCCACTGGCACCAATATCTTCCTCCATCGATTCTTGAATGTCCTGCTGGCCGCCTGTTGCGGCCAACTCCTCGGATTCTTTCGTTGAGTTTTTGTCATCTTGCGTTGTCGCGTCGGCTGTCTCTTCTCCAGTTGCCTGAACCGCCGCGTGGGGTCCCACGACGTTGCTGCCAGGGGCCAACTTCTCAGCCTCTTCGGCGTCCATTAGATTATCTTGGGCGTCGTCTGTTGGCAGCACGGTCTTCGTAACTCTGGCATAACTCCTGACGCAATCTTGACTTTCATGACCAAACGCTCGGCATACACCACAGCGGGGAGTCTGGCAGTCTCGTCGTATGTGTCCTTGCATGTGACACCTTAGGCAAAGCGGTGCCCGACCCGGGGCCACAAGAAGGACGGTGCCCCCTCCAATCTTAAAAAGGTGCGGCAAGTCTTCTAGCACCACGCCTTCCTTCAGTTTCAGTCGCACCACCCTCGTCGTCGATATCGCGTGTTCAAAGCCCGCGACGGTCCAGTTGTCATTGGAAACCTCCAGAACTTCACCAAACTCACCCAACGCTTGTCGAATGCTCTCATTCGAGACCGCAAAGTCAACCCAGTGAATTTTCACAGTTACATCATGTTGGATAGGGTCGATGATAGCACAGAAGCCACCCTTGACTCGGAGTCCACCTGTTTTGAGTAATGCTTCTTTGTCATCCTTGCTTCGCATCTTCGCTAGCCAGATGTGATTCATCTGGAAGGCTCCAATGCCAATGATCGCCTTGATGAGTCCCACTTCTTCCAACGGGGCCCGAAAGTCTTCCAGCCGGTATGGTCTTTTTTCCAAATCCCCGTGCAGAAAAACACACTCTTCCATACTGTCACCCGACGGCAATGTAGGCAACAAAAACCGGTAATCCGATGGTGCAGAAGGGAACCTAACACCGCGGCCAGCAGCGGCCGCCGAAGCACCTCGCACGGAGCGAGCCATCACACGTCCGTCTCCCACCGAAGCAGAACGCAGAGTCACTGAGCTACACCCCCGTTACATCTGGAGCACTCATTAACGAGTTTCTTGGTGCTCATCAGCTTGTTCTAACAATAAATCAATCAATTAGTTGAAATAAACAAAATCATCTCGTCATTGCCGCCTGATACAGTTTTTTCATCATTGAGGAAAGCCGCATATTTCTATAGTCAAAGAAAATGGCAGCGCTGTTCGATGAAATGTATTTCATGATATGCGCACCGGTAACTCGTGGTGCCGTAGTATTACAACAGGCAATAAAACAAGATACCGCTAAAGTCGAGAGCGATTTGGAGGTGCCGGGGCTTGAACCCGGGACTTCTCACATGCAAAGCGAGCACTCTACCACTGAGCTACACCCCCGTTACATCTGGAGCACTCATAAACAAGTTTCTTGGTGCTCATCAGATTGTTCTAACAATGAAATAATCAATTAGTTCGAATAAACAAAATCATCTCGTCATTGCCGCCTGATGCAGTTTTTTCATCATTGAGGAAAGCCGCATATTTCTATAGTCAAAGAAATAGGCAGCGCTGTTCGATGAAATGTATTTCATGATATGCGCACCGGTAACTCATGGTGCCGTGGTATTACAACAGGCAATAAAACAAGATACCGCTAAAGTCGAGAGCGCTTTGGAGGTGCCGGGGATTAAACCCGAGATTTCTCACATGCAAAGCGAGCGCTCTACCACAGAGCTACACCCCCGTTACATCTGGAGCACTCATGAACAAGTTTCTTGGTGCTCATCAGCTTGTTCTAACAATGAATTAATCAATTAGTTGAAATAAACAAAATCATCTCGTCATTGCCGCCTGATGCAGTTTTTTCATCATTGAGGAAAGCCGCTTATCTCTATAGTCAAAGAAAGTGGCAGCGCTGTTTGATGAAATGTATTTCATATTATGCGCACCGGTAACTCGTGGTGCCGTAGTATTAAAACAGGCAATAAAAAAAGATACCGCTAAAGTCGAGAGAACTTTAGAGGTGCTGTGATTTGATCCCGGGTCTTCTAACATGCAAAGGAAGCGCTCTACCACTTAGCCACACCCCTGTTTTTTTAGCATAATATTTAATAAAGTATTTGCGCAATGAAGACAAATCCCGTGAACAGCAGTACAATCAAATCGCGAAAATAAGCGCTCAAGCGTTACTCATAAACCCTCAATGGCCCACACAGTGTGGGTTCCTGACATGGAGAGTTCTTCACATCATGTCATGCAAACAAAAAAGGGGTGAAGTCAAACAGTTCTCTAAGATGGGGTACCAGTCCGGTCTAAATCCTAGCTCGTCGTAAATGTTTTTGAGGTAGATAGCCATAAGAATGAAGTGTGGGCTTGAAGAGGTGGTGGGCTCTGCATTGCGGTCTTGCATTCTTGCCTTCCACAAGCTGTGAATACCCATGACATAAAACATGTCATATACTACTTCATCAAGCGCTGCTGGTAGAAAATAACGTATTGTGAGAGAATTATTGACGAAACGTTTTTTCAATGCTCGCTAAAGAATATCCCAAAACAGTATAGTATCTAAGCAGCTAACAAAGCAATGTTCATTCGTATCCGGCACATCATAGACGGCTGTTAACAGACGCAATGAAAATTCTCTTTTTTTAACCTTGTGTTTACTACCTATATTTCAGAGTTGAGTTTGAGAAGAATGTTATTGAACTCGGTGGAATGTACATTTCGCGCACTCGCTTCAACACATCTGGCCTCAAAGATTGGAGTACAGTGAGCGGTAACACAGTGAGGGGAACACTGCACTCGGTAGATACTTATGCACCACCTTGCACGATACTGTGTACAGGTATTCTACAAGAAAGCGAGCTTTAAGAAATTGAACTGCGATATAAACTTCCTGCATGAATCCCCCAAGCGTGGGCGTTCAGAGAAGTTTAATAAAAGAAATAAATCTGGTGTGTAATGAACAAGTGTAACCTGCAAAAAGGAACAGAGAACAAGATGAGAAATCTTTCGCAAAAGAAGAATCGTGACAGTATTTGCGTTTTTTTTTTGAAAGCTTTGTAAAATCCGCCTGAGATGCCATCAGGGCCCGGTGTTTTCACTAGGCGTTGCTCATCAAGTAAAGCTTGGCGCATCGGTTGCTCAGATTTTAAGGTGCGCTGGTTCCGAGATCTAATACATGCCCTTTGGTAGCGAGCAGCATCATATCTCTGTAGTTGGCACTTAATATTCTCAATATCTTTGATGTACTTTCCCGGCATTTCGCATTCCATCTCATATATTAAGATTGCAAAGACTTTTAACAAGTATCTTTTCATCATTCTTTCTATAGAAAGACTTAACAGCCCCAATTTCTGAAGCTATGGAGTGAACTTCTTGTTTAAAAAGCTCCCAAGCAGCGAAGATATGAAAACCAATCGAAAAAGATTGCCTCTATGCCATCTGGACGCGATTCATGAATTCCTGATCACAGAGGAGCTTCGCATTCCTTTTAAAAAGGGCCCACTGGGGACAGAATTGTTTTTGACCATTTTCACCAATTTGCGCTATGACAATACAATGGTTTGAATATGATACAGCTTCGATGCTGCAAAACAATTTACGAGATAGGAGTGATGAGGACACGTAAATCCGGTCAAGGCGAGCATGAGAACTGCCCTGTACTCTTGTATAGGCCGTTGCCCGATTCGAAACACCGATGTCACTTAGTCCTGCATTATCTACAATAGCGGATAAAAGTTCGCCACTCCTCTCTTTCCAAGATGATTATTACGATCAATAGCTTCACATTCGCAGTTGAAATCTGCCATAAGTACCGTGCATCTGTCGACGTCAAATACATTACGCACTTTTCAAACCATTCGAATTGTTTCGGAACCTTAATAAACGCATATAGTTTGATTATTCGCCGTGGCACTCCTCGAAACAAAAAATCACAGCATTTGTACCTGCTTACTTCATCAACACTAGTGCAGAATGCTGAACAGGGTAGGCTTTTTCTCAGAAACAATCAACAGCCCGCAGATAAACCTTTAGCATGTGAGACACACACAATAAACTGAGACAGAAAAGGCCGCAGGGCCTTCTCCATCTTTTCCTCGCTCTCGATCTTGGTCTCTTGGATGGTGACAAAGTCGAGACGCTTCCGATTGAGAAGTCTACGGAGCTGTGTCTGTATCTGCGCAGATCTAAAACCGCGTACGTTCAAGGTAGCACAGATGAGTCACTCAGACTGCGCCATGGTGACTACCTTCCAATGCGCTTATCGTCCCACGTGATCCGTCCCAAGCGCTGGCGCTGAGGCTTCCAGTTAACCCCTACCCGGCCTCCTAATCGGGATCAGCGACACATCCCCTCGGGCATGGACTTTCGGCAACGGCGTGACTTCCTAGTCACAGACGCTGCGTCACTCCCTTTGCTGGAATCCGAGCTGTACGATGCGCGACGCTTCGGTATTGCTGCATCCATACAGATCTGCATATCATCCTCTGACACTGCACCATGACGTAAACGCTGCTGAGGAGCTGCGGCGCAAGCACTTCAAGAATTTTATGCGGGATCCAGCCCAGAGTCTCTTTATTGTACTGGTGGTTCTCAGGCATCTTTATGGGTCAGCGCAACAGCACTCTTCATAGGAACTGTGCTAGGGGTTGTGCGGAGCCATTTGGGTATTGTTGCGACCGGGGTTGAAGGCACCGGAGGTCAGGGATAAAGTTTTCGAGGTAGGAGGAAGAGAGACTTCATGAGGGCTTATTTACAGCAGTCGTACATGACGAGCTCTTTCTTACATGGTGAGCTCTCGAATGTGGCGTTTCTCCACATGGCACTCCTTCGAATGAGGGGGGTGGCTCATTATAAAGGGTATGTTCTCACCAGATCACTAGATCAGGAAACACGTGCCGACGCTACTGTCCAATCACAGATCACACACAACAGTTGAGGCGGACGAGCATGCATGGCCCACGTGAACGTCAAATATTGAGCCGTGATCACTGCAATCCAATGTGCCGCCAGCGGGGCTCCTCCTCGTCGTTTTTGTGCCGCTGGTCGAGGGGTCCCAAGCTCACGACAGCATACATCTAAGGGTCCGCCGAACTGCTCGCTTAATTAGCGAGGCGAATTGCGGCAGCCACCGCGGTCTCTTCCAAGAAAGATGCTGTACTCGTTGTCGTCTCCCGAACGGCTCACGGCGTCGTGGCGACACGACGTCTCGCCCTCCGGCTAGGAGGGACAATGCGGGCGGTCGTAAGCAGCTGGCCGGACGGCTACTTGTTTGAAGATCCAAGGAGCGCCGCTCCCTCATCAGCTCGGGTGCCAGTCACAACAGTATGCTGCCTGTATGATTCACTTGGCTATTTGCACGCAGAAGTTTCAACTGTGTCAACAGCGAGTGACTTGCTTTCCTCTTCTGGATTCTTGTCGTAGAGCCCGCAGCATCTAAAATTGACGGTGTGTCTCCCGTTGCGTCCAGAACCTCAGTGGCATCCATAATCTGCTCTTATAGGCTATCATCTGGCTGTTGTGTGCGCTGTCGTAGCTTATTGGCGTATGTCCTAACACAATCCTCGGCCGAATGACCGAAGCGTCGACAGTTGTCACAGCGAGTAGTCCTGCAGTTTCGACGGATGTGTCCAACCTTACTGCACCGAAGGCAACGTGGCGGGTGGTCAGGTATTAGGACGAGGCTTTGCTTTCCGTAGACAACAAGAATATGAGGAATATCAGCAACACGAGCTCCATCGGCAAGAGACAAAACAACATCCCTATTTAGCGTCCGCATTTGTTCCATGTCCGCAACTTTCCAGCTTTCTTATGATATTGACTTGACCTTCCCAAAAGCTTGCAGTGCCTCGCGAACAAAGGCGTTCTCCAAGCGGTCAGGGAGCCACGTATGCTTAACCTTCACTTCTGTGGATCAATAACAAGGCATCGACGACTTTTGACGGAAACTTCGCCTCTTGTGACCAACTTTGTTTTCGTCAGTGTTGACTTGCATGTGACAATCCAAACACGAGACATCTGAAATTGAGCAATAGAGCTCATTTTCTTCAAGTCAATTATGTCACGAAAAGCATCTCTGAAATCTTGAACCCGGTAAGGGTGACCTGCTAAGTCCGTATGTAGAAAAACAGAGTCCACAACGAGCTTACCGTTGGGAAGGCGAGGAAGTACAACACGGTAGTCGTTGCCCCTGGCTGAAGCCTGAGCAGCACCTCCGCTCATGGCCGATAAATCCTTCGAAGTGGAGAACATGAACAAAGCGACCGTTCAGAACGTCGGCTTTGTTTTTCTGCCCCTGAACTACACCCCCGTTACGTCTGGAGCACTCAATAACGAGTTTATTAGTGCTCATCAGCTTGTTCTAAGAATACAATAACTCTTTATTGAAATTAACCAAAATACTCATCGTCGCTGCCCGATACAGTTTTTTTCGTAATTGGGGGAAGCCGCATATTTCTATGGTCAAATAAATAGGCAGCGATGTTCGATTAGATGTACTTTACGATATGCGCGCTGGTAAGTCATGGTGCAGTAATAACAAAACTCACAATGAAAAATATACCGCTAAAGTGAGAGAACTTCGGAGGTGCTGGGATTTGAACCTGGGTCTTCACACATGCAAAGCGAGTGCTCTACGACTCAGCTACGCCCCTGTTTTTTGGCAAGGTATTTATTAAAGTATTTGCGCATTGAAGACAAATCCTGCAAGCAGCAGTACAATCAAATCGCGAAAATAAGCGCTCAAGCGTTACTCATAAACACTCAATGGCCAAAACAGTGCAGGTTCCTCACACGGAAAGTTCTTCACATTGTGTTATGCATACAAAAAAGGGGTGAAGTCAAACAGTTCTCTAAGATGGAGTACCAGTCCGGTCTAAAGTCTAGCTCGTCGTAAATGTTTTTTAGGTGGATAGAGATTTGAATGAAGTGTGCGCTTGAAGAGGTGGTGGGCTCTGCATTGTGGTCTTGCATTCGTGTGTTCCACAAGCTGTGCATACCCATGAGGAAAAACATATCATATTGTACTTCATCAAGCGCTGCTGGCAGAAGATAACGTAGTGTGTGAGAATTAATGACGAAACGTTTTTTCAGTGCTCGCTGGAGGACATTCCAAAACAGTATGGCATCTTTGCAGCTAAAAAGCAATGTTCAATCGTTTCCGACACATCACATAGACGGCCCCGCAGGGGCGCCTGCGCAAGTAGGCGTTTGGTGTGTAGCGACACCACGGACCCGAGCTAACGGGGGAGTTTCGACTCCCTCCCACGCCTAGCCGTGCGTGGCTTTGCCGTGTCCGGGGAAAAGGGGATCCTGGGGGTTGAGCCGACGCTGGGTGATTGGACCTTTAAGGCCCCCCGGCAGAGGCAACACACCCCTTTGGCCCCGGCTTCACGTAGACGGCACCCCTGGGCTGACCCACCCAGGGGAAATCGGCAGTCGCCTTTTCCTATCTCTCTCTCCCTGCATCTTCGTCTTTATCTCTAACTATTTATCTGTCCTGTCTTCTACTCTCTTCTGTTTACTTCCAAATTTCCTGGCGGCAAGGGTTAACCTTGTGTAGTTACCCAACCTTGGGTAGTTATATCTGGTTATAGCGGCGATGTATGACTGGCGCCTTCAAGTGTTCTACCTTGTAGCGTCCCCCTGTTGGGCTCGGTGGTGGGTGGTCACCATCGCCGCCGAACATGAAGTCCACCACATGGCAAAATCTTTCCCCCCTTACAATGATCGGTCCCTGAAAAGGAACCGCACCGATGAAAGCTCCAAACGAACCGGAAGCAATTGTGACCACTTCCCACGCTATTTAGTCATACACTCTCTGGCAGATAACGTCCCAGTTGCAGGACTGTCGGTTTTCCTGATAGCTAAAACCCTTGCTAACCTAATAGGCAAAAAGTACGACGCAAAGAAACTGTCATCCGGTGATCTTCTTGTTGAAGTAAGCCAGAAACAGCATGCAGACACTCTCCTTAAACAGAAGCAGTTCGCCCACCTGAACGTGTCTATCACCCCCCATCGCAGCCTTAACACTGTTCAAGGCGTCATTTCACAACGTGATCTGATGCGAGAAACTGAAGCTGACCTTCTTGAAGGCTTTCGAGAGCAAGGCGTAGTAGCCATTCGTCGGATAACCATCAGGCGAAACAATGAAGAAGTGGTGACGCCTCACATAGTACTAACATTCAACCGTTCCACCCTGCCAGAATCCGTGAAAGCTGCGTTCCTTCACTGCAAAGTCCGCCCCTACATACCCAACCCTAGAAGGTGCTACAAATGCCAGAAATATGGACATGGGTCGAATACCTGTCGCGGAAAACAAACATGTGCAAAATGTGGTGATCATGAGCACCCAACAGAGAGCTGTACTTCCACGCAAACAGAGTGCCCTAACTGTCACGGGCCGCACGCAGCGTACTCGCGGACTTGTGAAATTTTCAAAAAGGAAAAGGAAATTATCCAGACAAAAGTAATGGAAAACATCACATTCTCTGAAGCCCGGAAGAAGGTGTCGCTCTTCTCCGGAAGGACGTACGCTGACGCAGCGCGCCGGGGGGCCGGGCGGCGTCTAGTGACGGTGGGCACGCAATACAGCTTTGCTGATGCGTGCACATCTTTGCCCCCCACCAAGCAGCCACAGGCTGCGCCAACCTCTCACGTCCCGGAGGTCGAACTTCATCAGACCCCAGGGACCACAAAGACAACTGAGACACCTGTCTCTTCTGACAAACCTCCATTAGCTTCTTCCGGTCTACCGGAGGCAATGGAAGTGACACCAGGATCCTCAGCGTCTAAGATGCTGACGGAATCCCCCCAAAAGAGGCGGGGCTCCATAGATCGCCTCAGAGGGAAAAGACACCCGCCAGTGAAGCCTCCTAATAGAGGCAGCGAAGTATGAATAAGTCACGCTCTTTTCCTCATTCATAAAAATGGCTGCCGAAAATATCATCCAATGGAACTGCCGAGGCTTACTTAAGAACTTAGACGACATCTATGAAATATTTGCACAACACCAACCAAACATACTTTGCTTACAGGAAACACACCTAAAACCTACACACACTAGCTTTTTGAAAAGATATGTGGTATACCGAAAGGACAGACAGGGCACTACACATTCATCTGGTGGTGTCGCTATCGTGGTTCAAAAAGCAGTTCCGTCTCAAAGCCTCACTCTGGTTACCGGCTTAGAAGCAGTGGCAATACAAACCCTAATTTTTGGACGAGTAACAACAGTGTGTTCACTATACATCCCTCCAGACTACCAACTTTCTACTAAAGAATTTGAAGCACTCATCGATCAGCTTCCGCATCCATTTCTGTTGGTCGGAGATCTTAACGCGCACCACCCTTTATGGAGATGTAGAAGAACAGATTCTCGAGGCTCCTTAATTGAAAACTTTCTGTTGTCCTCCGGCTCCTGTATATTTAACAAAAAAGAGCCAACATATTTTAATGCAGCGCACAATTCATACACAGCAATAGATCTTGCTATCGGATCTCCTTCACTCTTGGCAACCACTGAGTGGGCTGTAATTCATAACCTCTATGGAAGTGATCATTTTCCTGTTTGTGTAAAATACAAATAAAATACGAGTACAATGACTGTGAATGTAACCAGGTTTCGAGAACAGGTTGCGAACTGGACGAAATTCCGAAAACTCTCAAAACTATCGCACTCATCAATTGAAACCCTAGGCATCGATGAATCTGAAGCGTTGGTCACACTGCACATTATACAGGCCGCAGAGCAATCTATCCCACATACATGTAACAATACACGGAACAAAAGACGACCTTGGTGGAACTCTGAGTGCAAAAATGCTCGTGACAATCAAAACAAAGCATGGTCGAAATTCCGCAGGTATCCTACAGTCGAAAACTTGGTGAATTTTAAGCGTGCGAAAGCAAACGGTAGACGTGTCCGACGAGAATCTAAACGACAGAGCTGGCAATCCTTTCTCTCATCGGTGAACTCTTACACTGACACGCATAAGGTGTATAACAGAGTAAGAGCACTCCAAGGGCACAGCACTCATCCGTTGCCCCTTGTTAGTGTTGCTGGTGATACACTGGAACACCAGGCAGATGCCTTAGGCCAACATTTCGAGTATATTTTCAGCTCTTCACATTATACAGACTCTTTTAGGCGATACAAACTTGCCGAGGAACGTAAACCTATTCGTGATGACAGGCCATCGGCAGGAGGGTACAATGCCCCCTTTACTATAGGTGAACTAAAGGCAGCACTGGCAAAGTGCGGCAGCTCAGCAGCGGGCTCGGACAGGATTACTTACGGCATGCTGAAACACCTACACGAAGAAACGCTTGACGTCATCCTCATCCTTTTCAACAATGTTTGGTCCTCTGGGCGTCTGCCCATGACCTGGAAAAAGGCAGTTATCATACCCATTCTTAAACAAGGAAAAGAAGCCACACTTGCTGCTAGTTACAGGCCAATAGCGCTGACCAGCTGTTTGGGCAAGGTGTTCGAAAAAATGGTGAATCGCCGCCTTATGTATTACCTTGAATACAATGGCCTCCTTGATCGTCATCAAGCTGGATTCAGGTCTGGCCGCTCGACAACTGACCAACTGGTAGCATTTGAATCCTATGTTAGAGATGCCTTCATTCATAAACAACACTGCCTATCTGTATTTTTTGACTTGGAAAAGGCTTACGACACGACATGGCGTTATGGCATTCTCCGTGACCTGCGATCTTTTGGAGTGTCAGGAAATATGCTGAATACTATTGAAAGCTACCTTTCTGACCGTACATTTGTGGTTCGTGTTGGTAATGCCTTATCGAAGTGGTTTACGCAAGAGAATGGCGTACCGCAGGGCGGTGTTCTTAGCTGCACACTATTCATCGTAAAAATGAACTCCATAAACACCATACTGCCTAAAACAATCTCCTACTCTGTATATGTGGATGACATTCAGATCAGCTTCAAATCATGCAACATAGCCACGTGTGAACGTCAGATTCAGTTGGCAGTAAACAAGCTGTCAAGCTGGGCAGACAAAAATGGGTTTAAGTTTAACTGTGACAAGACTGTTTGCGTACTCTTCTCAAAACTACGTGGCATAAGGCCGCCCCCCAACATTTCAATTAATGGACAAACCATAACTACCAAAAAAGATCACAAATTTCTAGGTGTTGTGGTTGATGAAAAGCTCAGCTTTGTTACACATATCAAACAGCTACGACTTAAGTGCCTGAAAGCCTTAAACCTGCTCAAGATTCTCTCGCATCAGTCATGGGGCACAGACCGTGACTGTCTACTCAACCTTCTCAACAGTGTTGTGCTATCGCGCATCGATTACGGCTCGGTACTTTACGAGTCAGCTTCAAGATCTGCATTGAAGATGCTTGACCCAGTGCACCACCTTGGGCTCCGGCTGGCCAGCGGTGCTTTCCGAACCAGCCCGACAGCCAGCCTGTATGTTGAGACAGACCGGTGGTCACTAGAACGGCGACGTCAGTTTACAAGTGTCACGTATGCCACCAAGGTGCTTTCCCATGTCGACCACCCAGCTCGCGCGCTATTGCAGGATACATCGAACGCCCTCCTGTTTTCGAGGCGACCATCAGCTACGCCACCGTATTCCCTCAGAGTGGCCTCACACTTTGGAAATATGCACATACCGGTCTCCAATCTCCAACTAACCTCTCACAAGGACACTGTTGTGCCATGGGAAATGCAGGCTATCGATTGTGATTTGTAATTCCTAGAGGTAGGAAAAAATGGCCACCCAGTAGCAATCGATCAACACTTCAAGTACCTGCAGGCCAAATACAGGTGTGCTGAATATTATACTGATGCCTCCAAGTCCTCCGCAGTCGCATGTGCGGCACATGGTCCCGCTTTCTCTGAATCTAGAACAATGAGCGAACATACCAGTCTATTTACTGCAGAATGCTATGGCATACTTTTAGCTGTAACGAACATTTTAAAGGAGAAAGAGCCAGCCTCAATCATATACACAGATTCTCTCAGTACTGTGACTGCGCTGTCCTCCACTAAGATACTCAAAAACCCAGTTACTAATACACTTCGAAAATGCATCATGTCAGCCCGCAAATCTAAGCTCAAAATCACGCTATGCTGGATTCCGGGACACTGCAACATTGCTGGCAATGAGATAGCGGACAAACTTGCGAAGTCAGCAGCACTCCGCCAATCAGTTGACGTAGACACCATCCCGTATGAGGACCTGAGGCCACTCATCATATCCCGAATACGTAGACAATGGCAAGAAGAATGGAATGCAGCAAACGCAAACAAACTGCACTTAGTAAAGCCAAGAATAGGAAGATATCTGACTGAAAAACGTAACAGGCACCAAGAGGTTGCACTGTGCAGACTCAGGATCAGTCATACACATGCAACACACTCGCACCTTTTAAAGAACTCTCCAGCACCACATTGTGCAAAATGTGGTGATGAGCTGTCTGTCGTTCACGTTCTAATTACCTGTCCGTACCTCGAACCAGAAAGACTGTGTCACTTTTCAAAGCTGTACAAATGTCACATTCCGCCTCATCCACAATTTTTTCTTGGAGACGATCCCTTGTTTCCCCCAAAAGTAGTCTTGAAGTTTTTAGCTAGTGTAGGCTTCCTACATTCCATAACATATTCTCACTAATCTCAGCCTCCTCTCAATCCTGAGGGAACCGCTGAGACTTTTTTATCAAATGTCATGCAGCACGCACTCCTTGTCTTGACAAGGACTGTTGACGACACGGCATGACTTTGTAAAACCCATAAGCGTAGCCCGTTTTAAACCCATCACACATAGTCACTACACCTAAGTTTAAGTTCTATACACTACTCTTTTACTCTTGCCACCCTGAGTAGACTTTTTATAATCAAATCGACCAAAAACCGTGTGTTTGGCGCTCTTTGGCCTGAGTTGCCCTTGCGCCACTAAAATCTACCATCAATCAAAACATCACATAGACGGAAGTTAACAGACGGAATGAAAATACCTTTTCTTTCTGACCATGTGTTTACCGCCAATGTTTCATAGTGGAGTTTAGAGAAGAATGTTTTTGAATTCGGTGGAATGTAAATTTTGCGCACTCGCTTCAACACATCGTGGCCTGGAAGATTGGAGTAGAGTGAACGGTACAATGGAGGTGGGAAGAGTGTACTCAGTAGGTCCTTATACAGCACCTTGCGCGATACTGTGTACAGGTATTCTACAGAAAAGCGAGCTTTAAGGAACTGAACTGCGAGGTAAACTTCCTGCATGAATCCCCACAAGCATGGGCATTCGGAAAAGTTGGATGAAACAATTAAATCTGGTAAGTAATAAACAAGTGTAACCTGCAAGAAGGAACGGAGAACAGCATAAGAAAGGCTTCGAAAAAAGAAGAATCGTGAGACTATTTGCCATAGGTAAAGGTATTTTATTCCGAACTCGCCCTCACTGACGGGATTGAATATGTTGTCACGACACATGCGCTCAATGTCGAAGGCGTCTTGAAACTAGCGAAAATCCGATGGAAGAGTTGTATAGAAATTTTTGCGCAATGAATGAGTTGCAATACATTTTAATGCTTTGTTGCTAGGAAAGTATGGCAAGCTTCAGCTCTCCCAATTATTGCAAGTCGATAGGGAACAAATGTCTCGGCCTGTCGTTCAATCTTAGAGACGCATTCCTTCTAGTAATGCGCACTGAATCTAAATGCATGCAGTCGTACACCGATGTATGTTGGAGGAGTTCTTGTCCAAATAATCCTTGCAAAGTGGTTTGATGTGCTAACCCACAAGCCAAACAACAGTCCTAAACTTTTAGAGGCATTTCAACGAGCTCTTAATACTACACAAAACTTCGCAATAGTAGATACGACATTTTTGAAACTTGGCTTATCTGTGCAAAAAATGCGACATCGTCTGCTTAAGCTAATACTTAAACCTAACTCCCTAATATTCTGAAGCCACGAATGAAACTCGAATGTATTATGCTTAAGCACAGTGTTTCTATATAAAGTGCAAATAGGAGAGGCGACATCGGGCACCTCTGTTTTACGGAAGAGCGAATAGAAACAGGCTTGGAGAGTTCACCAATAACTATCAGACAAGTTGAGCATTCACTATAGCATAGTTTAAGGCCTTTAAGAACAACTTTTTATTATTGGCATGCTCGTGAAGAGAAAAAAGATTTGACAAACACGATCAAAGGTCTTTTCAAGGTTTACCTGTAGCATTGCAAGATGTTTTTGAAAACTATGACAGTATTGAAGCACTGCACAAGGAACATGTATACTTTTTTGTACGGATCGACCACTGATTGCACATGCCTGATGAGACCCATTAACGATTGACATCGCAAATTTTAACCTAATTGTTAATACTTCTGCGAAAATTTTGTTGTCCAAGTTTGACAGCGACATTGGTCCGTAGCCCTCGCCGGAGCGAATTTTTTCATTTTCAGTTATTTTCTGTATTGATAGAGTGTGACTTTTGCAAGAAAATTTAGGGAGTGTAGCCAAGTTATAACTTATTTGAAAAATATCCATCAATATAGGAGCAAGCATTTTTCCGAAAGCTTTGTAAAATTCGCCTGAGATGCCATCAGAGCCCAGTGTTTTCAATAAAAGCAAGTTGTCGATTCCTTGCTCAATTTCCTGTATAGTAATGGGTCCATTAATGCGTGCACAACAATTGTTCTTCAAGGCGTTCACAAGAAAACAAAACTAGTCTCGAGGTGAGCGTCAGGATCATCTGAGGGAGAGCTAAATAAACTGTTATAGTACTTTTCGAACGCCAAAGTAATGTCTCTATTATCTTTTATGAGCACATCGTTAGAGTACAAGTTTGGAATATTTTTGGACATCGCATGACGTTGCTGATCAAGTAAAGCTTGGCGCGTCGGTTGCTCAGATTTTCAGGTGCACTGGTTCCGAGATATAATACGTGCCCTTTGGTAGCGAGCAGCATCGTATCCCAGTAGTTGGCACATAATATTCTCATTGTCCTTGATGTACTTTTCCGGCGTTTCAAATTCCATCTCATAAAGGTTGCAAAGACTTTTAAGAAATGTCTTTTCACCCTTTTTTCTATAGAAAGACTTAACAGCCCCGATCTCTAAAGCTATAGCACGAACTT
The DNA here is from genome assembly GCA_013436015.1 of Rhipicephalus annulatus. NCBI lineage: Eukaryota > Metazoa > Arthropoda > Arachnida > Ixodida > Ixodidae > Rhipicephalus > Rhipicephalus annulatus. The sequence goes on along the minus strand of WOVY01001328.1, from coordinate 64,567 downwards.
CTTGTTTAAAAAGCTCCCACGCAGCGAAAATGTGCAACCCAATCGAAAAGAATTGCCTCAATGCCATCTGGACACGATTCATGAATTCCTGATCTCAGAGGAGCTTCGCATTCATATTCCAAAGGGTCCATATGGGACGGAATTGTTTTTGGCGATTTTCCCCGATTTCCGGTATGACAATACAATGGTTCGAAACTGATACAGCTTCGATACTGCAGAACATTTTACGAGATAGGAGTGACGAGGACACGTAAATCCGGTCAAGGCGAGCAGGAGAGCTGCCCAGTACTCTTGTATATGCCATTGCCCGATTCGAGAGACTGATGTCAATTAGTCCTGCATTATCTACAATACCGGATAAAAGCTCGCCACCGCTTTCTCTCTTTCCAAGATGATTATTACGATCAATAGCTTCACATACGCAGTTAAAACCTCCCATAAGTACCGTACATCTGTCGACGTCAATTAAATTACGCGCTTTTTCAAACGATTCAAGTCGTTAAGGAACCTAATTGAATTCATATAGATTGATAATTCGCCATGGCACTCCTCACAACAAAAAATCACAGCATATATACCTGCTTACTTCATCAACACTAGTGCTGATTGCTGAATATGGTCGGCTCTTCCTCAGAAACAACCAACAGCCCACGGATAAAGCTTTTGCATGTGAAACACACACATTATACTGAGAAAGAAAAGGCCGCAGGGCCTTCTCCATCTCTTCCTCGCTCTCGATCTTGGTCTCTTGGATGGCGACAAAGTCGAGACGCTTGCGATTCAGAAGTCTACAAAGCAGTGCCTGTTTCTACGAAGATCTAAGGCCGCGCACGTTCAAAGTAGCACAGATGAGTCACTCAGACTGCGCAATGGTGACTACCTTCCAATGCACTTATCGTCTTACTTCTTCCGTCCCAAGAGTTGGCGCTGAGGCTTCCAGTTAACCCCCACCAGGCCTCCTAGATCGTGATCGGCGACACTTCCCCTCGGGCATGAACTTTCAGCGACGGCGTGACTTTCTAGTCACAGACGCCGGGTCACCACTTTTGCTTGAATCCGAGCTGTACGATGCGCGACATTCGGTATTGCTGAATTCATAGAGATCTGCATATCATCTTCTGACACTGCACCATGACGAAAAAGCTGCTGCGGAGCTGCACCGCAAACAGGTGAAGAACTTTCTGCGGGATCCAGCCCGGAGTGTCTTTCTTGTAGTGGTGGCTCTCCGGCATCTTTATGGGTCAGCGCAACAGCACTCTTCATAGGAACTGTGCCAAAGGTTGTATGGTGCCAATTTGGGTATTGTGGCGACCGGGGTTTGCAGGCACTAAAGATCCGGGATGAAGTTTTCGGGGCAGGGGGAAGGGAGACTTGATGAGGGTTTATTTACAACATATACAAGGTGAGCTGTCGTACATGACGAGCTCTTTCTTACATGGTGAGCTCTCGAATCTGGCGTTCCTCTACATGTCACTCCTTCGAATGAGCCGGGTGGTTCATTATAAAGGGTATGTTCTCCCCAGATCCCTACACCAGGGAACACGTGCAGATTCTACTGTTGAATCACAGATCACACACAACAGGTGAAGGGGGCGAGCATGCAAGGCCAACGTGAACGTCCATTATTGAGCCATGATCACTGCAATCCAAGGTGGCGCCAGCGGGGCTTCTCCTCGTCGTGTGTGTGCCACTGGTCGAGGGGTCCCAAGCTCACGACAGCATACATCAAAGAGTTCGCCGAACTGCTCGCTTAATTAGCGAGGCATTTTGCGGCGGCCGCCGCAGTCTCTTCCAAAGAAGATGCTGTACTCGTTGTCGTCTCCCGAACGGCTTACGGCGTCGTGGCGACACGACGTCTCACCCTCCGGCTAGGAGGGACAATGCCTGGCGGTCGTAGGCAGCCGGCCGGTCGGCTCCTTGTTTGAAGATCGAAAGAGCGCCTCTCCCTCGTCAGCTCGGGCGCTAGTCACAACAGTATGCTGCTTGCATGATTCACTTGGCTCTTTGCACGCAGAAGTTTCAACTGTGTCAACAGTGAGTGACTTTTTTCCTCTTCTGGATTCTTTGTGGTAGAGCCCGCAGCATCTGAAATTGACGGTGTGTCGCCGTTGCGTCCACAACCTCGGTGGCATCCATAATCTGCCCTTGTTGGCTATCATCTGGCTGTTGTGCGCGCTATCACAACTTGTTGGCGTATGTCATAACACAATCCTCGACCGGATGACCGAAGCGTTGACAGTTGTCACAGCGAGGGGTCCTGCAGTTTCAACAGATGTGTCAAACCTTACTGCACCGAAGGCAAAGTTTTAGGTGGCCAGGTATCAGGACGAGGCTTTGCACTCCGCAGACAACAAGAATAGGAGGTATATCAGCAACGCGAACTCCATCAGCAAGGGACAAAACAACATCCCTATTTAGCGTCCGCATTTGTTCGATATGTCCGCTACTTTCCAGCTTTCCTGTGATAATACTTGACCTTCCCAAAAGCTTGCAGTGCCTCGCAAACATAGGCGTCCTCCAAACACTCAGGGAGCCAGATACGCTTAACCTTCACTTCCGTGGGTCAATAACAAGGCATCGACGACTTTTACGGAAACTTCGCCTCCTGTGACCAAGTTCATTTTCGTCCGCGTTGACTTGCATGTGACCATCCAAACATGAGACATTTGAAATTGACCAATGGAGCTAATTTCCTTTAAGTCAATGATGTCCCGAAAAGCATCTCTGAAATCTTGAACCCGGTAAGGGCGAGCTGCTAAGTCGGTATGTGGAAAAACAGAGTCCTCAACGAGCTTACCGGTGGGAAGGCGAGGAAATACAACAGGGTAGTCGTTGCCGCTGTCTGAAGCATGAGCAGCACCTCAGCCCATGGCGGATAAATCCTTCGAAGCGGAGAACATGAAAAAAGCGACCGTTCACAACGTCGTCATCGTATTTCATCCTGAACCACACCCCCGTTACGTCTGGAGCACTCAATAACAAGCTTCTTGGTGCTCATCAGCTTGTTCTAAGAATACAATAACTCTTTATTTGAAATTTAACAAAATCATTTTGTCATTGCTGCCTGATAGTTTTTTTTCGTACTTGAGGGAAGCCGCATATTTCTATGGTCAAATAAATAGGCAGCGATGTTCGATTAGATGTACTTTATGATATGCGCACTGGTAACACATGATGCCGTAGTATTACAACACGCAAAAAAAGAAGCTATCGCTTAAGTCGAGAGCGTTTTGGAGGTGCCGGGTTTGAACCCTGAACTTCTCACATGCAAAGCGATGCTCTACCACTGAGCTACCCCCCGTTACATCTGGAGCACTCAATAACGAGTTTCTTTGTGCTCATCAGCTTGTTCTAACAATAAAATAAATCATTTTTTGAAATAAACAAATTCATCTCGTCATTGATGCCTGATAGTTTTTTTATCAATGAGGAAAGCCGCGTACTTCTAGGATCAAAGAAAGTGGCAGCGCTGTTCAATTACATGTACCTAATGATATGCGCCCCGGTAACTCGTGGTGCCGTAGTATTACAATAGGCAATAAAAAGATACCGCTAAAGTCGAGAGCGCTTTGGAGGTGCCGGGGTTCTAACCCGGGAATTCTCACATGCAAAGCCAGCGCTCTACCACTGAGCTACACACTTGTTACGTCTGGAGCGCTCATTAACGCGTTTCTTGGAGCTAATCAGCTTGTTCTAACAATACAATAAATCATTAGTTAATATATCAAACAAAATCATCTCGTCACAGTTGCCTGACACAGTTTTTAGTCATTGAGGAAAGCGGCCTATTTATATGGTCAATGAAAATGGCAGCGATGTTCGAGAACATGTACTTTATGATCTGCGCACTGGTTAGTGATGGTACCGTAGTATTACAACGCACCATAAAAAGACACCGCTAAAGTCTAGAGCGCTTTGGAGGTGCCGAGGTTTGAACCCGGGACTTCTCACATGCAAAGCGAGCGCTCTACCACTGACCTACACCCTTGTTACATCTGGAGCATTCATTAACGCCTTTCTTGTTGCTCATCAGCTTGTTCTAACAATAAAATAAATCACTAGTTTAACTTAAACAAAATCATCTGGTCATTTCTGCTTGATACAGTTTTTCTGTCTTTGAGGAAAGCCGCATATTTCTATGGTCAAAGAAAATGGCAGCGATGTTCGGTTATATGTAGTTTATGATATGCGCACTGGTAATACATGGGGCGTAGTAATACACAACATAATAAAAAGAGCGCAAAAGTCGAGATTGCTTCGGGGGAACCTGTGTTCGTACTCAGGACTTCTCACATGCGAAGCGAGTGCTCTGTACTGACTGAGATACACTACTTTTTTTTCTTGCGTGGTAATTATTAAACTATTTGCGCCATAAAAACAAAATATAGCAGACAAAATTACAATCACGTGGCTACAATAAGCGCTCAAGCGTTACGAATAAACATGCAATGGCTAACACAGCGTGAGTTGTTCACATCGAGAGTTCTTCATATCTTACAGACAAGAAAGTGATGAGGCAGAACACCTCTCCAAGATGGAGTAGCGTGGTTATGATGTATGTTGTTTAATGTTGCAAGGGCCATTAATGGCCAAAGAGCGCCAGGAAATGATATCGAATGAGAGCAATGGTTATGGTAAATGGCTGTAATAGGACCTAAGATTCTGTGCTCTAAAGGTGCGTAAAACATATATTTATTAAAATCATGAAACTGAAGTGAAGCATGTCTGGTGAGAATAAGTCTTAAGTTCTCATGACACCATAGAATAGGAGTGTTATATTAGCACCGATACCTCGCCAGTGCCCTCGGTCCCAAGATGTGGGAGACAGGTGCTCTCTTTGGATGTTGCATCCGCAGCAGCAGCCTCCTTTCAGAGGCCGTGCTACCGATCACTTGAGTAGATAACATGGAAAGGATTTCCTTCCTTTAAGAGTGTATTCAATGCATTATATTGATTATATTGAAAAAGAGGTTCGTGACTAATGAACATAGCTAGGTGAAGGGGTATGTGTTCCTTGTACGCTAGTGGAAACTGTTTTTTCCTGTAAGCCTCTAGCTCAGAGCATTCAAGGAGTATGTAGAGTACGGTAAGTGGACGGCCACCTCTGTGACAGCTGGGTGGGTCACCACCGGACAAAAGGTGTGTGTGCGTGATGTGTGTGTGTGTCCTATTCTAAGCCGACAGAGACTGACCTCTGTACGGCGTGTTTTCGACGTGGGTGGCCAGTTACCGAGGTATGGTTTAATCAAGTGTAACTTGTTATGAGTTTGTAGATCCCATAACTTGTGCCAGTAAGCCCCGAGCTTTTACCGTATGTTTGGTTTCAGGTCCATTACAGGGACAGCAACTGAAGAGTAGGCAGTGCTTCCGTTAATTGACGTGGCGAGCTGGTCGACCAAGGCATTTCCTTCAATCTCACGGTGTCCTGGCACCTAGTACACGAAGATATGTTGCTTGGAAGCATAGGCCGCACAGAGTATTGAATAGAGGGATATAATTTCAGGGTTTCTGTGTTTTTTTTAGATTTTGCAACGCTTTTACGACACTCAGGGAGTCTGTGTATATAACAATCCTTGGCGTATTTAATTCTTTGATGTGTTTAACAGCTACGAGTAACGCGTAAGCCTCGGCTGTAAAAGTGCTTGTGCTGGTGGACAGAGCGCCGGCCTCTGAGAAGGATGGGCCGACTGCCGCATAGGACACGCCAGTATGGGACTTGAATGCATAAGTATAATATTCTGGACAATCATATTTATGTCGCAGCTCTAAGAAATACATCGGAATGTGTATGGGGGAGGCATGCTTTGTGACAGCTACGAAAGATGTGTCACAGTCTATAACCTGCCATTGCCATGGCGGTAGTCCCAGAGCGGGTGGGATGAGGTGGTTCGAGCAGCGGACATCTGTTTCTTCAGCTAGGTCTCTAACACGCAGCGAGAAAGGGCGTGCCATTGCGGGCCGATTGCCGAAACGTTGAGAGCTGGACAGGTCGTTATTGATGAATATGCGGGTTGCTAACTGTTCGCATTTACTTTAAGGAAATATATGAAGGAAGAATATGTTCTCTGCAGATAGAGTGACCACTTGTCCGATTATACATAAAGGCTTTCAACTGGGCTTGTTCTAAAGGCGCCTGTGGATAGACGGATGCCTTGATGATCAACAGGGTCCAACATTTTCAGAGCGTTTGGCGTGGCAGAGTGATAGGCTATTGCCTCATACTCAAGGCGTGAGCGTATGAAGCTTCTATACAGATTCATGAGGCACTTTCTGTCGCTGCACCACGTTGTTCGTGCCAGCACCTTTAGGATATTCATTGTTTTCAAGCATTTATTTTTAAGATGTTTTATGTGTGGTAGAAAGGTTAACTTCGCATCTAAAATTATACCTAGGAACTTATTCTCTGTGTTTGCGGGTAGACGCCCACCCTTAACGACCAGTTCAGGATCAGGGTGCAAGCCTCTTTTTCGTGAAAAAAGGACACAGGTGCTTTTCTGTGGGTTCAGTTTGAGCCTGTTTTCATCAGCCCAGTTGGATACCTTGCTAAGGGCGAGCTGAACATGTCACTCACAGATCCCAAGAGAACACGATTGAAAACCTATCTGCACATCGTCGACATATGTTGCATAAAAGATATTACGGGGGATGTATAGACGGAGAGAATTCATTTTCATAAAAAGAGCGTACAGCTGAGCACCCCACCCTGTGGCACTCCGGTTTCCTGTACAAATGTACAAAACAGAACATTGCTCAATCTAACGCGGAATGTACGATCAGACAGATAGCTTTCAATGACACTGAACATATTACCGTGTATACCTAAGTGTGAGAGGTCTCCCAATATTCCAAACCTCCACGTAGTATCGTAGGCCTTCTCCATGTCGAGGAACACAGATGATAAAAACTGATTATGAACAAAAGCCTCACGTATGTGTGCCTCGATACGTATAAGATGGTCGGTGGTAGATCAGCCCTCTCTAAACCCGCACTGGTAAGTGTCGAGCAATTTGTTTGTTTCTAAGTTGTGGAGTAAGCGGCAATGAATCATTTTTTCAAATAGTTTGCAGAGGCAGCTTGTTAACGCTATAGGTCTGTAACTTGATACAGTAGAGGGATCCTTTCCCTGCTTCAAACTTGGAATTATAACAGCCTTCTTGCAGGAGGAGGGGATCACACCTGAAAACCATATGTGATTATAAAGAAAGAGGAGGGTTTCTTTAGTTTCGGAGGGTAGTTCCTTCAGCATCGCGTACATTACGTGGTCAGAACTTAGGGTAGATGTATTACAGCAGCTGAGTGCTGTTCGCAGTTCTGCTAAGCAGAATGGTGCATTATATTCCTCATTCTTTGCCGATTTTCTTTCTAACTTTTGTTTTTCTATTAGTGCCTTGTAATTCTGGAAGGATTCGGAGTAGTGTGAGGAGCTCGATATGTGTTCGAAATGTGTGCCAAGAAAGTTGGCTTGATCCTCCAAGCTTTCCCCGAGTCTATTTACTAGTGGAAGGGAATACGTTTGTTGGCCCTTAATTTTCTTTACCTTATTCCACACTTTTCCCTCATCTATGTATGAGTTGATACTGGATATAAACTTTGTCGAGCTCTCTCGTCTAGCTTGTCGACGTGTTCTCCTTGCCTGCGATTTGACCCGCTTGAAATTTTCCAGGTTTTCTACTGTAGGGAAATCGCGAAGCAGCGTCCTTGCTTTGTTCTGAGTGGTCCATGCTTTCCTGCATGCGTCGTCGCACCATAGGCCTCGCCGTTTAGAAGACAAGCCACTCATTTTGGCAATACATTTAAATGCGGCATCAAGTATAAAAGCTGTAAAATACGTGACAGCGTCATCTATGGTCAGGGCAGACAGCTCAGTCCATGTTATGTGTGTAAGAGTTCTATACCCTTCCCAATCAGCTGAGTCAATATACCATCGAGGATCCTGCGGGGGTAGTTGATCTTTGTTCGGCGCACTCAGGATGATTGGGAAGTGGTCACTCCCATAAGGGTTTTTAAGAACGTTCCACTTAAAAACAGGTAAAAGGGACGGTGATGAAATGCTAAGATCTATGGAGGAGTACGTGAAGTTTGCAAGGCTAAAATACGTAGGTTCCTTTATATTTAAAAGACATCAACTAGGAGAGAAAAAGAGCTGCTCAATGAGACGTCCTCGCGCATCACAGTGAGCATCGCCCCACAGGACATTGTGTGCATTAAAATCACCTAGAACCTGAAACGGCTCTGGGAGTTCATCTATTAATGATTCTAGATCACATCTGTGCAGCTGTTGATGCAGTGGTATGTACACAGAACATATTGTAATGAGTTTATTAAAAAGTACAGTTCGAATGGCCACTGCCTCAAGGACCGTTTGGAGCTTCCAGTGCTGGCATGCTATACTTCGATCAGCTATAATGGCCACACCACCAGATTGTACGACAGCATCCCCCCAGTTTTTTCGGAAAATAATATATTGCCATAGGAAGTCCTTGTGCTTAGGAGTTAAGTGCGTTTCTTGCACACATATCACTTTCGCGTTAAACTTACTCAGTAGTTCTTGGACGTCATCTAAATTTCGAAGTATTCTCCTTACATTCCACTGTATGATTTTGCCCATAGTGTAATAAAGGGAAAAAGTGCTGTGTGCAGAAAAGACGGAGATTAGCTCATTTTACAGGGCCTTTGTCAGGCCCTGTAATCCGCGTTTTGTTCTTTTTGGGGTGGTCGAGAGAAGCTCGCGGCTCCTTCGGCGCTTCTTGCGCCGTTTGGCTTGAACTGGTGTCCATAGCTTCTTGCGAGGCACTGGACGCCCGCTTTACAGAGCGATCTGTGCATCACTTAGACTTCGCCTCGATCGACGAAGTCTTTGTCCCCACCGAGCTGGGGGTCGATGAAGCACCCTTGGCCTCGTGATTGCTCTGGCTGCTGCCAGAGCTTGTAGAGGTCACTGGTGTGGACAGGATGAATGTGGGCAGGGAAGCGCTGGCTGCTCCCACCGTAGGGGCTTGTGGCATTGGCCTCAGCACGCTAGGCGCGGTCCGGGCAACTGCCAAGGGCCTTTGTGGTGCCGCCCCTCGATGCACCACTTCGGCAAAAGGTGTTTTTAGTGCCAATGATAACGAGATCTGTTGTCCTGCTTCCCTGAATATATTTTCCTTAACATTTATAGTTATTATTTCTTTTTCTCTTTCCCAGGCTGGGCACGCTCTTGAGTATGCGGGGTGACTACCTTCACAGTTAGCACAGAGGACCTCGTCATGACTACATTCATCAGCACTGTGGCCGATTGCGCCACACTTAGCACACATCAGCTGTTCTCGGCAGCTCTGGGATGCATGACCAAATCGCTGGCATTTGAATCAACGCCTCGAGTTTGGAATGAAGGGTCGGACATGGAGTTTTACATAGCCAGTTTCGAGAGCCTCAGGTAAAGTGGTTGAGTTGAAGGTGAGTATCAAGTGCTTTGTTGCTATTTCGTTGTTACGTCTGATTTTGATGCGCTGGACATGTATTACACCTTGGTTATTTCATCCATCAAGGAGCTCTTCTTCACTCTGTCATCAAATCTTCGTCCGATACCACGCCCTTCACTGTATTCATGATACGGTGTGCGCTCACAGAGACGGGGATGTTACCAAAAGCTACAAGGTGCGAGAGTTTATTGTATTGTTCCTTGTCGTTTAATTCGAAAAGCAGATCTCCACTTGCCAACTTCGTGGCCTTATAACCGGTTCCAATGGTCTCTCTCAAGCACTTGACCACAAGGAAGGGGGAGATTGCTCTAGCTTTTGTAAATGATTGTTCGCAGTGGAGGACATGGTATTTTGGGAAAGTTTCTCTGTTTTTGGGCCAAAGTAGTGAAGTTGCGTCAGTGCGTACCCTTTTCGAGGCACGATCACTGAGAGATGGGGTCGAGGATTCCATGGGAAAATGTGTATTTTTCGGTAACGATGCCTACCACCCACCACGGAGTCCAACAAGGGGACATGGCAGAGCATGTGGGCATGTCTGCGCAACGCCAGCAGTACGCAGTTACTATTACCCAATATGGTTTACCCTAGTTTGGATAGCCACGCAAGGTTAACCCTTGCCGCCAGGAAAAACAGAAGTAAATTGAAGAGAGCAGAGAAGAGTAAAGATTGAAAGCAAGAGGGAAAGACGAAGAAGAAGAGAGAGAGAAACAGGAAAAGGCGACTGCCGGTTTCCTCTAGGTGGGTCAGCCCAGGGGTGCCGTCTACGTGAAGCCGGGGACAAAGGGGCGTGTTGCCGCCACTGGGGGGCCTTAAAGGTCCAATCACCCAGCATTGGCTCAAACCCCAGGTTCCCCTTTTCCCCGGACACGGCAAAGCTACGCACGGCTAGGCGTGGGACGGAGTCAAAACTCCCCCGTTAGTTCGGGTCCGTGGTGTCGCTTCTTACCAAACGCCTACTCGCGCAGGCGCCCCTGCGGGGAAGATGGAGTAGCAGACCGATCAAAAGACTAGGTTGTAGTAAATGTCTTTGAGGTGAACAGCCATTCGAATGAAGCGTTTGCTTGAAGAGGTGGTGAGTTCTGCATTGCGATGCTGCATTCATGTCGTCCGTAAGCTGTGCATGCCTATGAGGCGAAAAACACATATCATATGATACTTCTTCAAGCGCTGCTGGTAGAAGATAACGTATTGTGTGAGAAATAATGACGAAAACATTTTGACATTATTTGACAAAGTTTGACAGCGACATCGGTTCGAAGCCCTCGACAGAGCGAATTTTTCCTTTTCAGATATTTTCTGTATTAATTGAGTGTGACTTTTGCAAGCAAATTTAGGCAATGTAGCCAAGTCATAACTTATTTGAAAAATATCCATCAATATAGGAGCAAGCATTTTTTTAAAGCTTTGTAAATTCGCCTGAGATGCCACCAGGGCCTGGTGCTTTTTTATTAAAGGCAAGTTGTCCGTTGCCTGCTCAATTTCCTGTATAGTATGGGTCCATTAATGACTGCACAATCATTGTCCTTCAAGGGGGTTCACAAGATAAACAAAACTAGCCTTGAGGTTAGCGTCAGAATCATCAAAGGGAGAGCTAAGTAAACTGTTACAATACTTTTAGAACGCCGAAGTAATGGCTCTTGTATCGTTTACGTGCACACCGTTAGAGTATAAGTCTGGAATAACTTTAGAAATCTCATGACGCTTCTCATCAAGTAAAGCTTGGCGCGTTGGTTGCTCAGAGTTTAAGGTGCACTGGTTCTGAGATCTAATACGTTCCCCTTGATAGCGAGCAGCATCATATCTGTGAAGTTGTCATTTGATATTCTAAATGTCTTTCATGCACTTTCCCAACATTTCGCATTCCATTTCATAAAGACTGCAAATACTTTTAACGAGTATCTTTTCGTGCTTCTCTCGCTAGAAAGACTTAACATCCCCATTTCCTAAAGCTATAGCACAAACTTCTTGTTTAAAAAGCTCCCAAGCAGTGAAGACATGCAAAGCAATTGCAAAAAATTGCCTCAGTGCCATCTGGACACGAATAATGAATTCCTGATCAGAGAGGAGCTTCGCGTTCATTATCCAAAGGGCGCAGTAGGGACGGACTTCTTTATGAAGATATGTGCCCATTTGCCCAATAACAATACAATGACCTGACAATAATACACACTGCAAAAAATTAAGCGTATTTACGGACAGAAAAGCGGACATTGTGTCCAGGAAACAAACACGCTCCACCCCTTCACCAACATAAAGGATACAGCACACGTTTAAAAATTAGACTTCACCACTTCGCCATTATTGTGGATACAGCAAACGTTTGAATTACCAATGATGTTTCACTAAACGGTGAAAAAAAATACAAGTGTCTCCTCCGTCAAGAAAAAATTAGGTGAAAGTATTCATTTGCAGTACGGATGACCTCCAGAAATTTATACTAATATGGCTGTCGCATACTATCATCGGATCTATCGCCGCGACTTGTTCGGCACCACTTTTATTCTACGAAACTGCGTTTCTTCCTAAACGGTTGTTTGGGCGGCATCGCGGAAAGAGGAACCATTCGACCACGGCAGACACACCGCCATTATCACTCATCCGTCGGCAGTCACTACTCTAGTCACTAGCCAAACTTCCCTCCACAAAGGCCAGGACGCACACACGGAACGGCACCCGGCTGGCGCTGCTTATTTATCTGGTCTGAATCTTCAAGGTGAGTGCGTAACTTCTCAATTACTTGCCGTTTGGGGGACAGCTCGTGCCACTAATGATCTGTGTCGTGTAGTACCCACGCAATATCTCAGATTAGGCCGCTTCGAGTAAAGTCGAGGCCATAAACGCAGTGCTCCTTTGTCGATGTCGTCTTCGCGCAGCTTGTATCACGCATGCTTTTTCTGAGACGGAGGGCCTACTGAGAGCAGAAAGTACATCATTTACGGAAATCGCGGATTGATTGTGTAGGTCGTGTTTACATTTCGAGTGTGACATTTTCATTGCGCTCTGATTACTTGTCCACAGCAGTCACATTAGTCTATGCCAACAGTGATTAGGCTTGTCAGCACCGTAGTGTAGCCTTGTAATGTGTGCGCCTCCCTTTATGCTGGCCCCACCGCAGTGGTCTAGTGGCTAAGGTACTCGGCTGCTGACCCGCAGGTCGCGGGTTTGAATCCCGGCGGCGGTGGCTGCATTTCCGATGGAGGCGGAAATGGTGTAGGCCCGTGTGCTCAGATTTGGGTACACGTTAAAGAACCCCAGGTGGTCGAAATTTCCGGAGCCCTCCACTACGGCGTCTCTCATAATCATACAGTGGTTTTGGGACAATAAACCCCACATATAAATCAATCTTTTAGTCTGGCGGCGTTAGGTGAGCCTCTCTTTACGGTGCTGTTACGCCGCTACGCCGTAAGACAAGATTATATCTACCGTGAAATCTCGGCGCCCTGCAGCCTACCAGCGTGTTCTCCTCGTCAGGCCTAAGTTCATCTCCTCCGCGTTGTCTACTAGGAGGTGCCTGGCGGCAGGTAGCACCGAGGTGCGAACAGCCAGAGAGAACTTTTAACTCAAGAAATCTAAAAAAGCATGTGAATTCTTCCCGAAAGCTGGAAAGCACGACTCGTAAAGTGCGTTCTAAAATAATAAAAAAGCATCTGTGCTTCGTCTGCCGTGGTGGTATAGTGGTTACGGTGGTTGGCTGCTGACCCAAAGGCCACGTGTTTGATGCCGGCCGTGGCAGTCGCGTTGTGATGGATGGGTAGGTGTAGAGGCCCATATACTGTGCATTGTCAGTGCACTGTACACTCTAAGGCAAAAGGGTGCTAAAAGTGTGTGTGGTTCGTCCTTCTGGGAGCTGATGGGGCTGCCACAACCATTCATCTCTTTAAGGACTAATGGCACTAGGTCTAACAGTTAGTTCCTACAGACAAGCTCAAGGGACTAACATATACTGCTCACATTTATACCTTAGTGAGTAAGCGTTAGTCCTACAATTCACCTCAAAGGACTAACATTTAGTCCCCCAAATCGCACCCTATAGGGCAACTGTTAATCTCCACATATACACCTTACCGGGCAACCATTAGTCCTCGCAGTTGCACCTTGCCGGACGAACGGTTGATTCACTCAAATACTCCAATCGGGTGAACTTTTTATCCCCAGTTGAAACATTGCTTTTTGTTCATTTTCCGCCAGGCCTAATGCTTTTTCCGCCTGTTTTTCTGCGCAGTGAACAACAAATAGCGCAGAAAAGAACACGCAAAAAGTAGTTAGCCACCTATGTGTAACTGCTTTCACAGTCATGGCAACAACGAAAGGCAAAAGAGAGACCTCGAAATATTTCATTTTGCTATATTCACATGAAGTTTCTCTATTTTTGGGTGAATTCATGGTGAAGTGTACAAGTCCTGTCTCGTTGTCACATCTTGTTCACTACTTGTGAAGCTCCTCCGACGGAAGTGATAGATGACAGGCATTGCAGACGCCAGCGCACGCAGCCTTCTGTCTGTTGTGTTCCCACGGCTGCACGTACCACAATATAGTAAAAATATCGAGACACGCGTGACAGAAGATGACGATGCACTCATATGACAAGTACGTGCAAGTTATTTAAAAACATGTGTGTAAATTATGACACACAAATAACTTTACCTTCACATCTCGCACAGTCCTTCTGAAGCTGCTCTGACAAAAAAGATGGATGACAGGCATCACAGACGCCAGCGCACACAGTCTTCACACAGTGTGTACCCACGGCTGCACAATAACTATGTAAAAAAAATGAGTCACACATGACAGAGGTTGAATACGGATGCATATGGGAAATACGTGCAAGGTGAAATAAAAACATGCGTGAAATATCACATGCTGAAAATTTCACCAAGATATCACACATCATCAGACTCATTTCGATGCCCGTAGCTCAACAGCTTAGGAGCGACGGCCGCTGCCACAACTCCGCGAACCACCATGCCGCCAACAAGTCGGCGAGTCCTAAGCTAGCGACGTCGTTCAGCTCGAGCAAGCGAACGCGAGACCAAGCACGGCGTGCACGCAGAGTGTCTGCCGCCAGCGACCTTCGAACAGGAGAGCGAGCTTACGCTTGGCCGCCGCCACGAACAGCGCCGAGCTGGTTTGGAGCTAGCGCCGAAGAAATCGAAGGTAATGCGGCTTTTTTCCACAAACTCGAGAGAGTGCAGCGCACAAACGCGAGTCCGCTACCACGGTCAACAGACGGCGACGAGCTCCTTGCGACCGACTGACGGGAAAGCCAACTGTAATGGCGACCATTTTTCACTGAGTTCCGACGCTAGCGAAAGCCCCGCCAGCCCGTGCTGGTGCACTTACAGCGCGCGACATACTACAACCGACCTCGTTACGAGAACACGCAACATGTTTTAGACAACTACCAATACAGCGACGAGGTCTCAGCCCAGTATAGTCAGCCTGGAGCTCATCGCGGCGGCGAAGTTAGGCGAGCACTTCATGAGCGACCATACGGGAGGCCGATGGCAATGGCGGCCAATTTCAAGGCGCTCGCAAAGCACAGGTGAACTGCAGACACCCAAGCTGACCTTCGCAGTGCATTTGTGCTTGCGATATACAACACAACCGAGCCCATTGCCGGCAAGCTCAATCCGTATCGCATACGCGGCAAGTACAGCGAACTGGGAGCGCGGGGGTAAACACAGACACAAAGCAAAGAAGAGGCACACAGCACGAGCACTCAAGACAGGCTTGAGCGTTTTTGACTTGTGCCTCTTCTTTGCTTTGTGTCTGTGTTTACCCCCACGCTCCCAGTTGGCTGAACCATCATGAATTAACAACAAGCCCACCTTTCCATCCTATTGCAAGTGCAGTAGAATAAAGAATGATAATGATAACCTACTTGCGAAAGAATACAGCGCCGATATCTGCCCTGAGTCGGACTGAAGTATATATCCGATAGGCCTGCTGTCTTCTCGGCCGCGATGTTGGCCTTCCCAACTGTTGCTGTCATGTGTTGGTCGTGACTATTTTGAAGCCAGAGATATACAGCGTGGCATGGTGGCGTATCGAGACTTGCTCAAGACTTCATGAGTACAGCGAAACGTAAAAGCAGCAGCCCACGCTGATCCAAGCTTACACACAAGCACCACGTCACAATTCCTAGATCGTTGAATCCAGGCAGCCGTGGTCAAACACTCCAAGCGCATTACAATGCGAACCGTCGCCAGAAAAATACAGGAACAGACTGAGCCTGGAGAGGAGGACGGCTAGTGACCTTGGCAACGCTTTGCACGCTGCCTGCATTCCCCAGGCAGTTAATTCCTTTGGAGCGTGTTTGGAGACTAAGTGGTTTGCACGCGGCACGCTTCCCTCTGTGGTTCCTCCTTAATGGTCCATTCGTTCATCGGGCGCGCCTATTGGCCTCCGTTACTCCTTTTTCAGGTAATTTTGCCTCGGATTGTGAAGATGACCACAGGGTAAAAATATCCGGGCCCCTCCACCACGGCGTCCTTCATATTGATATCGTCATTTTGATAAGAAAAAACATATGAATTTTTTTCAAACATCTGTTAATCTCATATTCGGTTAGTACAAATTTTCTGTGAAGAACAGTCGTAGAATTTTCAATACATAAAGAATATGGTCCATATTGAGGATTTTTTCATAGAGAGATAACATTTAGTGAAATATGATGAAATATGATATGACTAACGGGGGAGTTTCGACTCCCTCCCACGCCTAGCCGTGCGTGGCTTTGCCGTGTCCGAGGAAAAGGGGATCCTGGGGGTTGAGCCGACGCTGGGTGATTGGACCGTTAAGGCCCCCCGGCAGAGGCAACACACCCCTTTGGCCCCGGCTTCACATAGACGGCACCCCTGAGCTGACCCACCCAGGGGAATCGGCAGTCGCCTTTTCCTATCTCTCTCTCCCTACATCTTCGTCTTTATCTCTTACTATTTATCTGTCCTGTCTTCTACTCTCTTCCGTTTACTTCCAAACTTCCTGGCGGCTAGGGTTAACCCTGTGCAAATAGCCTACCTTGGTCTAGGCGCATTGGGTTATAGTGACGTTGTACGGCTGGCGTCTGCAGGTTTCAGCATTTGTAACCTTGTAGCGTCCCCTCGTTGGGCTCCGTGGTGGGTGGCCGCCAACGCTGCTGAACAACAATAAGGAAGACATGCATGTAGCATTCCCACTACTGTCTGATCGTACCGGCTTAAAGTCGGTACGCACCGATGATCTCACCAGAGAAGGATTGGCCACCCTGGTGCAGTATCTGGCCACCCCCTCCCGTAGGCATTCGTCAATTAACTCACGGCCCTCAGTCCCCACCAGCTGCGGAGCAACTGACCACGGCGGCGGTCAGATCTGCAAAGCAGCAGAGGGTGCTAGGAATCTCTGGATACGGACAGGCCACCATTGGAACTTGAACTTAGCAACGTTTAACGTTAGAACGTTATCTAGTGAGGGAAGTCTAGCTGTATTATTCGAGGAGCTAGAAGGCATTAAATGGGATATAATAGGGCTGAGTGAGGTTAGGAGGACAGATGAGGCCTATACCGTGCTACAGAATGGGCACGTCATTTGCTATCGTGGCTTGGCAGACAGAAGAGAGCTGGGAGTAGGGTTCCTAATTCACAGAAACATAGCTGGCAACATAGAGGATTACTATAGCATTATTGAAAGGGTGGTAGGCATTGTAATTAAACTGAATAAAAGATACAAAATGCAGGTAGTACAGGCTTACGCGCCTACATCTAGCCATGATGACGCTTCAGTTGAAAGCTTCTATGAAGACGTGGAATCGGCAATGAGTAAGGTGAAAACACAGTATACTATAGTAATGGGCCACTTTAATGCAAAGGTAGGGAAGAAGCAGGCTGGAGACCAGGCAGTAGGAGATTATGGCATCGGCACTAGAAACGCCAGAGGAGAGCTACTAGTAGAATTCGCAGAACGCAATAATCTGCGTATTTTGAATACCTTCTACCGAAAACGAGAAAACCGCAAGTGGACATGGAGGAGCCCTAATGGCGTAAATAAGAACGAAATAGACTTTATAATGACTGCACACCCAGGAGTCGTGCAGGATGTGGAAGTGGTTGGCAAGGTAAAGTGCAGTGACCATAGAATGGTACGGGCTCGAATCCGCCTAGACTTGAAGAAGGCACGACAGAAACTGATACGCAAGAAGCAAATCAATGAGCTAGCACTGAGAGGGAAAGTACAGGAATTCAGAGTGTCACTGCAGAACACGTACTCTGCTCTTAGCGAGGAAACCAACCTTAGCGTAGATACAATGAATGATAATCTGACGAGTATCATCACGGAGTGTGCAGTGGAAGTTGGAGGCAGGGTAGCTAGACAGGACACCGGCAAGCTTTCCCAGGAAACGAAGAACCTAATTAAGAAGCGTCAAATCATGAAAGTGTCAAGTACAACAGACAAAATAGAACTGGCAGAGCTTTCGAAGCTGATTAATAGACGTAAAGTATGCGATGTAAGAAGGTATAACATGGAGAGAATTGAGCACGCTCTGAAAAACGGAGGAAGCGTCAAAGCAGGGAAGAGGAAACTTAGGATAGGCAAAAGGCTGATGTATGCACTAAGGGACAAAGAAGGCAAATTAACTACCAATATGGATAGGATAGTTAAAATAGCGGAGGAGTTTTACAGAGATATGTACAGTAGCCGAGACAACCACGACCTCAATACTATAAGAACTAGCAGTAACCCAGACGACACCCCACCGGTAATGATAGAAGAAGTCAAAAAAGCTTTGGAGAGCATGCACAGAGGCAAAGCTGCTGGTGATGATCAAGTAACATCAGATCTGCTGAAAGATGGAGGACAGATTGTGTTAGAAAAACTAGCCACTCTATTTACGAGGTGTCTCCTGACGGGAAAAGTACCAGAGTCTTGGAAGAACGCTAACATCATCTTAATACATAAGAAAGGAGATGACAAGGACTTGAAGAATTACAGACCAATCAGCTTGCTCTCTGTAGTATACAAGCTATTTACAAAGGTAATTGCTACCAGAGTAAAGAAAACATTAGAATTCAATCAACCAAAGGAACAAGCAGGATTTAGAACAGGCTACTCAACAATTGACCACATTCATACTATCAATCAGTTAATAGAGAAATGCTCAGAGTATAACCAACCACTATACATAGCCTTCATAGATTACGAGAAGGCGTTTGATTCAGTAGAAATATCAGCCGTAATGCAGACACTGCGGAATCAGGGCGTAGATGAAATATATATAAACATTCTGGAAGAAATCTACAGGGGATCAACTGCTACCATAGTGCTTCATAAAAAAAGCAACAGAATACCAATAAAGAAGGGTGTAAGGCAGGGAGACACAATCTCCCCAATGCTATTCACTGCGTGCTTACAGGACGTTTTCAGAGGCCTAGAATGGGAACAGTTAGGGATAAGAGTTAATGTAGAGTACCTCAGTAACCTGCGCTTCGCGATGACATTGCATTGCTGAGGAACTCAGGGGACGAATTGCAACTCATGATTACGGAGTTAGACAAGGAGAGCAGAAAGGTGGGTCTTAAAATTAATCTGCAGAAAACGAAAGTAATGTACAACAACCTAGGAAAGGAGCAGCGCTTTGCGATAGGTAATAGTGCACTTGAAGTTGTAAAAGACTATGTCTACTTAGGGCAGGTAATAACCGCAGAGCCTAACCACGAGATTGAAGTAACTAGAAGAATAAGAATGGGGTGGAGCACATTCGGCAGCCACTCTCAAATTATGACAAGTAGATTGCCACTGTCCCTCAAGAGGAAGGTATATAACAGCTGTATCTTGCCGGTACTTAGCTACGGAGCAGAAACCTGGAGACTCACAAAGAGGGTTCAACTTAAATTGAGGACGACGCAGCGAGCAATGGAAAGAAAAATGGTAGGTGTAACCTTAAGAGACAAGAAGAGAGCAGAGTGGATTAGGCGACAAACGGGAGTTAAGGATATCATAGCTGCAATAAAGAAGAGGAAATGGACATGGGCCGGACATGTAGCACGTAGACAGGATAACCGCTGGTCATTAAGGGTCACCAACTGGATTCCCAGAGAAGGGAAGCGGCGTAGGGGGAGACAGAAGGTTAGGTGGGCAGATGAAATTAAGAAGTTTGCGGGTATAAATTGGCAACAGCAAGCACAGGACCGGGTTAACTGGCGGAACATGGGAGAGGCCTTTGTCCTGCAGTGGACGTAGACAGGCTGATGATGATGATAGTTCGTATTAGCTGATTATTAGAGTTTTCTTTCTGTAGACAAAGAGTAATTCGATATGTGTAGAGCGCTAAATAATTTTTATAGCTGATGAAAACGTTCGAAAGATGTGGGTTTTTGTACATGTTTGGTTGTAAATTTAGCATTGAGGAGGTCCTAGTAACAAACTATGGTAAATAACACATATAGTATTAACCTTCATTGGTTACTGTCCGAGAAAGTCATCAAATCGCTTTTTATTTTAAGACATAAAATCTTTTTTGATGTGGTTGCTGGACTCCGTGCTGGCCCATGTTTATACCATGAAGCAATGCGACCTAATGGTGAGTACTAACTGCACAGGCATGAGGAAAATTTAGACAACATATCAATTTACTCTGTGCTTAATTTAAAAGTTTGCTATCTAGTACGAGCCTGCATGAGTAAACGAGAGAACCAAGCCGTACTATAGTGCATTCAACCACATGCAGCTATCTTCTGACTGTTCGAATAGTGTGCTTATGCAACACTGTAAAGTGACACCGATACCGGCAAGAACTTATTACCTGTCCGATAACATTTGGAAGTGGCAAGAACACCACAATTAAGAAAAGGATTTATTGAAATAAAAAAGGATAGGTTTTGTCATTAACCATTACAGCAGTTTTCAAGTGACAATGCCCACTATTAAAGTGACAATGAGGTGCTACCTGCCATTGGGTATTTGCAACAAAGTTCAAACGCACGCATTAAAAAAGGAAATACGAAGACACTGTTAACTACTGGCATTTAATAAAGCCTCTGCAGATTACATGCCTGGTGTTACCTCCAGTTAAAGACTGCTGGTCGAAGATTCAAAGAGTGAAAAAAAAAACATTTAAACTACAGTGGGGCACTTACATGAAGGTAGTTGATTCTTTTAAGGTGAAGGCCATTGAAAGGTAGTGTTCTTCTTCTTCAGTTCTGTTTGAAGTTTGCAGGGTGAGAGCTACTTAATATCTTTAATGTCACTTCCACCTTAGAAGAACTGAGTTGATACCTTAATACAATGACTGAAATAGAATCAATTATTCTTTTCAATTGGAAAGAAACCTTACAATTTATTTCAGCAGAAGCTTTCACATTCACAAAAGGTATGCTTTTTTGCACACTCTTAAGTCTATGTGGTTTTGTCATTACTAGCTTATAAATAGTAAAATGGTTTACATGATGGGTTGTTATAGTGACAACATTTGTATACTAAATTGGAAAGCTCTTATTCTTTTTGAGAGAACCAAAAGATTACCGGGCAAGTAATTGGCTCAGGTGATTAGTGTCAAGATGTCTTTGAAGCGCATATACGCTTACTTTTATATTCTGTTGCATATGTTTGATTTAGGACACGCGTATTAAACGTACTGTTTTCTGTTAGTGTTATACCTGGGATATAATTATTATCCACAGTACAGCAGAGGGTACAAAATTATCTTTGAACAGTATGGTTTTTAAATATTCTCATGGACTAAATCCAAATACAATACAGTGAATCTCATAATTGGTGGAGATTGATTTCATGTGAAAGATTGAATGACAAGCTGTCTAGGCTGCATTTTTTTTATTTATTGAGTCAACTGTTACTAAGTTGACATATATTTTTGTGTAAACTTAGGAGCTCTCAGCGTATCAAGAGCTTGATGATGATGAGTAGTTTTTAGTGGCGCAAGGGCCAATTGATGGCCAAAGAGCGCCATTTCAATGGACTACAGATATGAACAATGTGTGTTGGTGGTAATATGGTGCGTTGCTGTAAAGGGGCCTTAAAATTCCTCGCTCTAACGCGGGTTAAAACATGAAAGTAATAAAATCATGACAGTGGCGTGACATATGTGTAATGATAGCGGATGGCAAAATGTCATGATAATAAAAACACGATGAAGATGTAGTCACCGCAGCCACGACCACTCTATAGGGGTCGTGCTACGGATGACCTAGAAGTATCGGGTGAAAGCTTCGTACATCTTTTAAAAACGTAAAAAGTGTTTGCAGTTTAAAAAGCGGATCCCTACCGATGAGCATCCCAGGGTGTAGAGGGAGCTGCTGTCGGTAGGGCAGTAAAAAGTGCTTTTTCCTTAGAGCATCCAGCTCATTGCACTGGACGAGAATGTGGAGAACTGTAAGGGGCTCTCCACATCTCTCACAATATGGTGAATCACCGGTAGACAGGAGAAATGAATGTGTAGAATGTGTATGTCCTGTTCTAAGCCTTGTTAGTATTACTTCTGTGTGTCGTGATTTTGATAGTGGCAGCCAATAACCTAGTTGCGGCTTAATAGCATGAAGTTTATTATCTGTGTGTTTATCCCACATGCTCTGCCAATACCCCCTCTGCTTTCGTTTTATAAAAGTTTTTAAGTCAAGTGCAGGGACTGGTCTTGATGCATTGGCAGTAGTGACATTGGCGCAAGCAGCCAGATTGTCGGCCAAAACGTTCCCTTGTATTTCACGGTGCCCTGGAACCCAGCAGACAACGACATGCTGTTTTGATGTGTATAGTGTGCACAGAAGTGAGTAGAGTGACACCAGCACGGGGTTCTTGTGTTTTTTATGAGTTTTCAGGGCTTTGACCACGCTTAGGGAATCTGTGTATATTACCGCCTTTTGTAATTTTATCTGTTTAATGTGTTTTACGACCGCCAGTATTGCGTAAGCTTCTTCTGTGAAAATGCTTGCATTAGGATGAAGAAAGCCGGCCTCGGAAAAGGATTGGCTTACCGCTGCATATGACACAGAAGTGTTTGACTTTGACGCATCAGTAAAGAACTCAGGGCATGTGTATTTATGTTGTAGTACTAAAGAGTATGTATGTATGTGTGCAAGTGGTGCGTGCTTTGTGACATCAACAAAAGAGACATCACAGTCTATAAGCTGCCACTGCCACGGTGGCAGATATGTTGCAGGAGTCATCAAGCTGGGTTCAAGAAGAGGCACACCTGTCTCTTCGGCCAGGCTCCTTACACGCAGCGCGTAGGGCTGCCTAATTGAAGGACAGTTCTCGAACAGGCCAGAACAAGACAAATCATTAATTGTGAAATGGGAAGGATGTTTCTTGTCTGCATTCACCTTCAAAAAGTACAAAAAGGACAGGGAACATCTTTGTAGGTGGAGCGACCATTCATTCGAATCCACATATAGGCTCTCCACAGGGCTGGTGCGGAAAGCACCCGTAGAGAGGAGAATGCCTAGATGGTGGACAGGGTCGAGAATTTTCAAGGCTGATGGTGTTGCCGACTGATAGATTATAGCACCGTAATCTAGGCGTGTACGTACGAGGCTTTTATATAAGTTAATTAAACATTTCCTGTCACTACCCCATGTAGTGCGTGGCAACACTTTCAAAATGTTCATTGTTTTTAAGCACCTGTCCCTTAAATACTTCATGTGTGGGATGAAGGTTAGCTTAGTGTCTAATACGAGACCAAGAAACTTGTGCTCGGTCTTCACTGACAGAGGTTGACCATGCAGGTCAATGTCGGGGTCAGGATGGAGGCCCCTCTTTCGGCTGAACAAGACACATGTGCTCTTTTGCGCATTGAGTATAAAACCATTCTCGTTTGCCTATTGAGATAACTTGTTCAACCCTAGTTGAACTTGGCGTTGGCACATTGAGATGTTGCACGATTTGTAACCAATCTGCACATCATCGACATATATGCAGTAAAAAATGTTTCGAGGGAGAGACAGGTGCAAGGAATTCATTTTGACTATGAAAAGTGTGCAGCTCAATACACCTCCTTGTGGCACTCCTGTTTCTTGGACAAATACTCGAGATAAGACAGTGCCAACTTGGACACGGAATGTACGGTTGGACAGGTAGCTTTCGATAACTGTCAGCATTCTACCCCGCACACCTAAATGTGACAGGTCTCGCAATATGCCGTAGCGCCATGCAGTGTCATATGCCTTTTCCATATCGAGGAACACAGAAAGAAAAAATTGCTTATGAACAAAAGCGTCGCGAATTTGTGCGTCGATACGGACAAGGTGGTCAGTGGTGGACCGAGCCTCTCTAAACCCACACTGGTATGGGTCAAGTAGGCCACTACTTTCAAGGAAGTGCATCAGGCGTCTGTTAATCATTTTTTCAAAGACTTTGCAAATACAGCTGGTTAATGCTATTGGCCTGTAGCTGGAAACTGAGGCCGGGTCCTTGCCTTGTTTTAGAATTGGGATAATGATAGCTTCCTTCCAAGCCGAGGGTAGCTCGCCAGAAGACCATATCACATTATACAAAGAGAGGAGAGCTTTCTGGGTTTCAAAGGGCAGGTGTTTCAACATTTCATATGCCACACAGTCCGGGCCTGGGGCAGATTTATTGCAGCAGGCAAGTGAGGACTGCAGTTCAGCCAAACAGAAAGGTTCGTTGTATGCCTCATGTGTTGTGGGCTTGCGCTCTAATCTCTGTTTTTCTATTGCGGTTTTGTATCGTCGGAACGCTTCACTATAGTGTGTTGAGCTGGAGACCTGTTCAAAGTGCACTCCGAGAGTGTTTGCCTGGTCTTCCAAACTCTCCCCTTGTGTGTTCACTAGAGGAAGCGATTGTGCTCCTCGTCCTGCCACCTTACCAACCATGCTCCAGACTCTCGACTCATCTGTGTATGAGTTAATGCCCGATACAAATTTGTGCCAACTTTCTCTTCTCGCCAGTCGGCGCGTCCTCCTTGATTGCGACTTGACGTTCCTAAAGTTTACAAGATTTTCGGCTGTAGGCGAGTCTCTAAGCAACCTCCATGCCTTATTTTGTTTTTTCCGAGCATTACGGCACTCATTATTCCACCATGGGACTCGTCGTTTGCTTGATGGTCCACATGTTTGGGGAATACATTTTGTTGCTGCATCAACCAAGAAAGCTGTAAAGTAGCATACAGCATCCTCTATGCTCAATGCCGCCATGTCAGTCCAAGATAACAAAGTCATTTTTTGAAACTTTCCCCAATCAGCTTTGTCGGTGAGCCATTTGGGAACTTGTGCAGGACATGTATTTGTTATTGATGTGCTGATAACGATAGGAAAATGGTCACTACCATATGGATCATTAATGACTTCCCAATTAAGTAGAGGCAGGAGTGATGGGGATATTATGCTGAGGTCTATTGCTGAGTACGTATTGTTAGCGATGTTGTAATATGTTGGCTCTTTCCCATTCAGCAGGCACGCACCGGAAGAAAAAAGGAGCTGTTCAATCAGGCGGCCTCGAGCATCGCAGCGAGAGCCACCCCATAGATTGCTATGTGCATTGAAATCTCCAAGGAGGATATAAGGTTCTGGAAGTTGATCTATTAGGGACTGGAATTCACGTTTTTCAAGATGGTAGTGTGGAGGTATGTAGACAGAGCAGATGGTCACGAGTTTGTTCAGGAGGACTACACGAATAGCCACTGCTTCAAGAGATGTTTCGAGTGGTAGATGAGTACATGCAATCCCTTGATTTACTATAATGGCCACACCACCAGATGACGTGACAGCTTCATTCCTGTCCTTTCGAAAAATGATATACTGGCGTAGAAAATTAGTGATCTTGGGTTTTAGGTGTGTTTCTTGTACACACAGCACTTTTGGTGACTGTTTATGTAAAAGTTCTTGAATATCATCAAGGTTTCTCAGTAGTCCTCTGACGTTTTACTGTAAAATTTGTGTCTCCATTTTTAATGTAGTTAAGTGCTGTGTGTACAGAAACGTTCCCTTAAGTTACAGGGCCTGTTGGGACCCTGTAATACGGGTTTTCTCTTTTTTGCTTCGCTCCAAAGAGCTGCGCCTTTCCTTCGGCGTGTGGGGCGCCGGAGGAGTATGGCTTGTGTCCATCACCTCTTCTGAGGTGGTGGATGGTGCCTGTTTGGCAGGCACATTTATGGCAGTTTCGGACCTGACTGCACTTGCAGTGGTCCGGGGTCCAGGAGACTCTGCAGTCTGCTGGCCTTTTTGAACAGGAGGCGGAGCAGTACAGACTGCTCCAGCCGGAGGCGCTTCTGGCACAACCGCAGTCACACTTGGTGTGAATCTCGCGGGTGCCGAAAAACGTGGCACGGCGCCTCGACGCGCCACGTCGGCGAAGGAAGGTTCAGAATTATTGTGTGTACAAAAACGTTGACGTGCCTCTTGAAATGACAGGTTGAACTTTACCTTAAGTTCTAATATTTTTTCTCTTTTTTCCATGCAGGGCATGATCGGGAGTAGGCAGCGTGATCTCCTTCACAGTTGGCGCAACAGGCTTCTGAAGTGCAGTTTTCGGATACATGTTCACAAGATGCGCACTCCGCACACCTAGCGCGCCCTCTGCACGTTTGGGATCCGTGTCCGAAGCGCTGACACTTGAAACATCGGCGAGGATTCGGTATATAAGGTCTGACAGGAAGCTTGTAGTAACCAGTTTCAATAGAGTCGGGAAGGTTGCTTGTACCGAAGGTAACTATGATGTGCTTTGTTGGGATATGTTTATTATCTCGCCTGATTATTATTCTCTGCACTTTCACTACATTTTGTTCTTGCCAGCCTTCGAGCAATTCACTTTCATAAAGCTCGAGGAGGTCATCATCAGATATGACACCACGCACTGTGTTCATCGACCTATGTGGGCCCACTGATATTGGGATGTTATCAAATGAAACGAGTTTTGTGAGCTTGTCGTACTGAGTCTTGTCGCGAACTTCTAAAAGGAGATCACCATTCCCCATCTTAGTTACTTTATAGCCAGGGCCAATTGCATCTGTGAGCGTTTTCGAGACAATAAATGGTGAACTAGATCGAACTGTTTTCTTTTCATTTTGGCTGTGGATTACATGATACTTGGGGAAGGTCTGTTTAGGCTGTGCAGTTAAGAAGCTGTCATCGGTGCGCCACCTTTTCAGGCGGCGATCAGGGAGTGCAGGAAAAGGGTTTTCCATAAGAAGCATTTTAAATTCGGCGGCGATGGTGGCCACCCACCACCGAGCCCAACAAGGGGACGCTACAAGGTTGAATAGTAAACACTTGGAGACGCCAGCCATGCATTGCCGCTATAACCGAATATAACTACCCAAGGTTGGGTAACTACACAGGGTTAACCCTCGCCGCCAGGAAATTCGGAAGTAGACGGAAAAGAGAAGATGACAGGACAGATAAAAAGTGAGAGATAAAGACGAAGATGTAGGAAGAGAGAGATAGGAAACGGCGACTGCCGATTTCCCCTGGGTGGGTCAGCCCAGGGGTGCCGTCTACGTGAAGCCGGGGCCAAAGGGGTGTGTTGCCTCTGCCGGGGGGCCTTAACGGTCCAATCACCCAGCGTCGGCTCAACCCCCAGGATCCCCTTTTCCCCGGACACGGCAAAGCCACGCACGGCTAGGCGTGGGAGGGAGTAGAAACTCCCCCGTTAGCTCGGGTCCGTGGTGTCGCTACACACCAAACGCCTACTTGCGCAGGCGCCCCTGCGGGGTTATATCAAGAGCTTACCAGGTATGTCAATCGCACTGATGCCTCAGGAGCTGATGGTACAATATTACGCCTGCACTCATATCTGTGCTTTTAAGAGCACAGACTTCAGGTTTATCAAAATCAGGTGCATTGGTGCCATGATGCGTATATTATAATTTCTGCCAGGTGAAAGAGTGCTTCATTATAGCTTGGTCAGTGATATCTGAGTAGATATGTATTGTTTATTAAATTTTTAAACAAGGATAGCCAACATTGCAAACACACTCGACATTGCTTCAATATGATGCCTGACTAGTCTTTTCTGGAGCATTTACAACCACTAGTGTGGCTATGTACACCACCTGTATTTCCAAGGTTCAAATTCAGCCACAAGTGATATTTACTGTAACTTTTCATTGAAGATTTCCACTCGTTATGAAGCTGGTAATATTGGCAACAGATATACTGTTGTACTGTCGCCTTAGTGCTTACTCAGAGATTTCCAAAGTGCATTTTTGCTGTTCCTGAGTTAACATAGACAGTGAATCACATGTGGGTCATACGCACATCCCACAGACAGTAGTGTGCAGGCAAGCACACACAAGGCTGGTGAAAAAGGTTTGACATCATGTTAGACAAGCATATCACATTATTCATGTCACAGGGTCATGACACGGCAGTTACAATGCCACACTCACTATTTATTCTCCTCCAGGTGCTGCTTCTATTGTTCTTGGGCCAGCTGTCACATCTCATGCCAGCGCCACTGTGACTGTTCATGACACAAGCACTTTGCTGACCTGATGCTGTAGGAATTTGTGTCACCGCATCAATCACCAGAAAATTATCAGGCGCCATCATTTTCTGCATTCTCCACTGCCAATTCTGCACGGTTCAGCGTTCAGTCCAGCAGCATGGAACAGTGACAGGTGATCAAGTAGCTCATAAGCACACCCATATCTTTGTTTCATGAGGCTTTAGCACTACAGTCAAGATTTCATACTCATTAGAGAGTTTTAGTACTGCATACATGCGTACGTAGCGGCATTGCGTACGTAAGAACGCCACGTTCTGCGTAGTACGCGTGCGCAGACCGCAACGCGCACGTATCGCATTACGTACGCAGCCGCTACGTACGCACGCATGAGATGCGTGCGTGCGTACGTATGAGGGGATCGCGCCGCTCTCTAACAAGTTCGTGACAGCACGAGACTTCGTTTTGCGAAATGGCGACATCGAAGGCAAGCACCGACCGGCTCAGTGGCTTAAAATACGGCCATAATCTGGCTATAACACTTGGATTGGCTCACATTGGCTGTCAACAACACGTGCTTCTACTTTGATCTACCAGATGGCGCAACACGCTTCTCGCTCGTTACGTACGCGGGTACTACGGCGTACTAAAAGCCGATTAGTGGCAAACGACGCCACGTAACGCAAGGCGCTTGCGTGATGCGTACGTAGCACCATTCCACAGTACTAAAACTCTCTATTGTTAATGTTCGTCCACGTTAGTGAGTGTGAAACAAACATGTACCATGTAGATAATGTTGACTTTGTTGTCGTTATCCAGTTTGAATTTTGCTTACGACATTGCACATTCAAAACATAGCCTTCGAAAGGTGGCCTTTCAGACCTGCGGTTGTAATTTCAGCGTTGAATTTTACACTGGCAACCTCGAGCCGTAGAGAGTGCAAACATTTATGCTGGTAACCTAGCAAGAGTATTGTAAACATCACTGGCACATTATTACTGTGTTTGACAGCATACCAAATTAGTCAGCTAGAGCAGAAAAAGTCAAAACAGCACCCATTAGGGCATCCAAATTTTCATTCGTAATTTTACATCTCTTCAGGGGGATGAGTGGCGGTGCCATGAAGGAGTTTGTATGAAAAGTCAGCAACTATACCTTGATATTGAGAGTGCATGCTTAGGCTACTTTTTAACTAGTAAGATCAAACCCATCATTACCAACTTGTATAACAATTAAGAAGTCTAATCCGTGATGAGTAGCAGCTTTTCTGTTGCAAGGCAAGGCTGCTAGCTGGAAGTTCGTAGTATCACTTTCAAATATGAGTGCAGCTTTTGTAAGTTTTTTCAGTTGACACTAGACTTGCTGGCCTTTTTGACTGTATACATTTGTTATTTGACATGGGTTCTCAGGTTGACCCATTCTTTTCATATTTTTCAACAGCTCCTGATAGGGTTTTTTGCTACATATTTTACTAACACCGCAGAACATTCCTCTGAATATGCTAACTTGGGTTAAAGACTTTCTTTTGTGCAGACCTTCATTTACATCTCCTAATAATGACAGCTTTACTTCTGCCTATGTGACATCTGCTGTATTCCAAGGAAGTGTGCTCAGTGGAGGCCTGTAGCCAGAGGGGTGCCCCAGGAGTTTGTCCCCCCTTCCCGCATTCGCACGTTGCGGGTTGTCCTACTGAGCATAAGTAATGAAGAAAGCCATTTTTCATGGCCATCAACATGTGCCCCCCCCCCCTCCGAAAAACATTCCTGGATTCGGGGCTGTCTCTTTATGCGCTCGTTATTTCTTCTTTCTCGTTCTTCATCGTTTGTTTTTACCTCGCATTGCCTGCTTATGTATTAAAGACAGGGTGTTTCAAGAAATGTGTCCAATATTCTTGGAATATTAGAGAAAAGACGTACTTGCGTGCTACTTGCGGCATTGCCTTTCCTGCGACAAAAGGAATCTTCAGATAGGCACAAATAATAATTGCAGCAGTACTTATAGCAATTAAGACAATCACTCTTTTTTACCAGTGGTAGTAGCTGGTCGAGTCAAATAGGCAAATTCAAGTCCTTTCTGCACCAGACACCACATCTACCATTCATTTCAAAGCACCCTCAATGACAACAATGTTTCTCTAGCTGTTGTCAACCGTCAATTTAGACACTTTGCTTTGTGGCCGCTTATCGAGGCTCACTTAATTTTCTCCTCCAATGCAAGAGAAAGTGTCGCTATTGAGGACATTGCCGAAGTGAATTGTAGATGCACTGTTTGGCGCGTCGGTTTCGGTTTCGCCAGCTAAATCGAGCAGAATGCATCACTCTGCGGTGATTATCAGTGGCTGCTTTTCTTAAGTTTCAAACTTGCTTTGGACTATTTGTAGGAAGGGGTTCGATTCGCCCATTGAACCCGAGCAGTAATTACCACTGGTTAAATAGATAGTTGTGTTAATTTTTACAATTACTGTCATTTTATTGTTTGTACCTCTCTGAAGAAGCCTTCTGCCAAAGGACGGCAACGCCACTTGTAGGGCGCGAATGCCTCTTTTCTCTAATTTTTTAAAATATTTGACACATTTCTTGGATGAATTGTCGACGTTATTTCTAATGAGCCATTTCATGCCAAACCATTCAACGTTTTTCCGACCATCATGAATATGGCTGAAAGAACTTCCACATATTTCTCGAAGGGCGAAACTCGTCCTGGTAATTTATTTTTGTTGGCAAAAAATTTCTTCTCTTTCTATGACAGCAAGGTAAAAGGTGTCGAACAACAATTTTTTTCAAGATATGTTTTTGGAATGCACTCGATCAAAGACATTCCTGGCATAGTAATGAAGTTACCTAACTTTAAAATAATGACTTATATGTTTATTGCCACGACATAGTGCCTGCATTCAAAACAACGCGCCCATCACCACGCGCACAGGGACATACATGCGCGCCGTCTAGTGTTGCGCAGAGACGATGATGATAGCACGAGAACCCAGCTGGCCCCTGCTGATGTGCGCCACGTGCTTGGTACTCTTCTTGAAGAAGTAGAAGAAGAAGACATCTTGGCGTTCTGCTGTAACGTGCTACGACCATAGTCCCTTTGAGTTGTGGGCACAGGTTCGCCCTTTAATAAATACGTTTTATTATACCCCGAGTCCTTCAACATCGTTACGTTTCTGGTGGAGGTGCTGGGTAATGAATCAAAGCCCTACGAACGCAAGACAGCGTAGCCCCGACCACCAGCCAGTTGATCCTGCCGAGCCGACACCTGTGCATCAGAGGACCAGTCGCCGTCTCCGAGGTGATTCACCAAAATTCAGTCCACTCCACTTTACGCCAAGGGGAACTCAGTTAATGGACGCTGCCACCATGACAAGTCATGTAACACCAGCCCAAGTGGTGATAAATCAGCCTCACCAGCCACCAGTATTTCATGGCGACTCGTATGAACACGTAGAAGATTGGCTGAACCTCTTTGAGAGAGTGGCACGTTTGAACAGTTGGGACGAGAAAGAGAAGCTCCACCACGTATACTTTGCTTTGAAGGACTTCGCAAAGACGTGGTATGAGAACCATGAAACCTCCTTTACGACCTGGGATGAATTTCGGCGAAAAGCTCTGGCGACTTATGCCAGCGCGGATCGAAAGAAAAGGCGCAGGCTGCCCTCGAATGCAGGAACCAACTCACCAACGAAAGTGTCACAATGTATATCAAGGACATGATCCGCCTGTTCAAGCGCGTAGATTCTCATATGACCGAAGACAAGAAGCTACGCCACCTCATGCGTGGGGTGAAGCAAGAGCTATTCGCTGTTCTCGTCCGCAACCCACCACGAACAGTTTCGGAGTTTCATACAGAAGCGACACCCATCGAGAAAACGCTAGAACAGCGGGCTCGAGAGTACAATCGAGACATAAACTATGCACCTGCCAATGTCTTCTATGGACGTCAGCGAAGTGACATGGACGCTCTGCGAGAACTCATCAGGTCGGTGATCAGGGAAGAGCTCAGCAAGTTGCAAGCACCTCACACTACAGCAACACTGTCTGACGTTGTCACACAGGTCCCGTTAATTAGGGAGGCAATCGCCGGGCTAATTCCAAGAGCCGAAGTATCGGCCCCCCGAACCGCACCACGAAAGCGTGGACAATTCAGAAGTGGTCCTTATTGGCGCGCCAGCAGACGCCGGCTGTGGCCCAAAGAACAAGTCAGAGCCGAGAGTTGATAAACAAACAAAATTATATTCTCAATAATGGCAGATCGAAAACAATACACAAAAATGCACACTCCACAATAGTTGCATACAATATGTCACCAATCAAACCAATCAATCAACGTACTACACAACACAATCAGCCACACTTGAAACAAAGGACACGGACAACAATACGCACTACAATGCAGTCGCATGCATTGAACAACCAAGACACTTAAAGACTTAAGAGATAGAAAACCTATTCAGTCCAAAGTTCTTGGAAACAAAGTCTAGATGATACTCTTCCGAGAATCACTCACTCAAAGTCCAGCGTTGTTGTCGTTCCGCAGCCCTCGAAGTTTCTCTTCCAGGAAACCTCCCGTCTTCAATTGGCCACTCTTCAAACTTCAACTTCTTCGCCGGAACACGTCGGCTTCACACCCGCAGCTGTTGCCACGCGTCTTCGCTCGATAGCGGTAAACACACGCTCTTGCCTGTAGCCCGAGCCTTCACCCCTCAGGTGGAAATCCTCTTCATCTCCGGCTTCGTCCCTACGGACCAAAACCTTCGCCGACTACACGGCGGAATCCCTACGCGCTCTGGCGCTCACTTCCGTCTCCTCCTGATCTCTCATCTCGGCTGCTCGGTTAAATACCTTGCGCGCGACATTCCAGACGCTTCTCGTCATTTCGTCGGCGCGATACGCAGCGAAAGCTGGGGAGAGGTGCGAGACGGTTCGACTGCCCTCCCCGGAGGATGATTCAACTCGGTATGACCCCGCCCCGTTCGTTCTAGAAAAATCGCGGGCTTGCTGGGCCGCCGATGCGGGGTGAGGAGGTTCGTCTGCGACGCCACGCTTCCGCGGGGAGAGCGCGCGCCCGGGCAGCCTTGGACGTTTGCTTTCTTTTTTTTTTCTTTTGACCTCGCGGCGTTTCTCCCGCCCGTTGTCTCAAGAATTTGGCGGCGCGCCTGTTTTTAGCGCTCGTTTTGTGACACTGCCCCCCACTTTAAGAATATTATCTCATAATATTCAAAACCACACAAACGAGCGCGAACAGTCACCACACATTCTCACAGACTGTAACACAATCCGTCGCTCATGACACTTCACATTCACAATATATCACTCAATACGATTGGACATTGTAATTTAATTACACAACACGTGAAAACACAACCATGCACGTGAGTACAACACTGCACCACACATTCCCAATAATACAAAGGTACAAAGTTCCCTCATTACAACAATGGTCGAATACTATACATCACATCACAGCACAACACTTCGACACTTGTGACACAGGATACCACAACATTAACACAACATATGGCACTCAACAATGCCAAACACATTCTGCTTTGACCTCAGCACTTATCCTGTGTACTTTGGGCTGCGCTTGCGTCCTTTCTTGCGGTGCTCGCTCGATCTCTTCTTGTTTTTCCTCGTTCTTTTTCGGCGAGCCCTTTCTCACGACGATATCTGAGGCGTCGTCTCAGCCATCGTTGTCTCTTCCGACACCATTAACGCGTCATTACATTCGACGGGTCCTGTCTGTTTATTTACCCGCTTGATCATGCCTCTACATTTTGCCCGGCTGGCCAACTCCGTCTCCTTTACACTGTCGGTCGGTAGAGGTCGTGCCGACGTAAGTCCGGTTGCTCGGCCCGTGAACTTATTCGACACGATCGTCTTCTCCTTCGCTGTCTCTTGCGCCGCGGCTTCGCCTCGGCCTCTAGTGAGATCCGTCACGGGATGTTCCTCCACTGTCTCGCGGTCGCTGGGTTAGCGAGGGCTCTATCTTAGGGTCTTCTCCCCAACATTCCGGATCATTCGGTCCTCGCGCCCCGGCGATGTTTCCGATGACAAGGTCATACAGGGGGGTCGTCATACATAAAGCAGTAACCTTCCCGCTGAAGTACGGGGTTTCAACCTCAATTTCTGCTTCGGGAAGCATCCGAACCGTACGGTCAATCAGGCAAACCGGTTTAGTTTTGCCTGTTAACTCACTTTCCCGTACCAAATTTTTCCGCACGATAACAGTGGAGCTGCCGGTATCTCTTAACACCGTGATCTTTTTGTCCGCAACTTTTCCAGGCAGCGTTGGCATTCCTTTCGTAACACCGGTTGGCTGTTTTGACATTACAGCACCCACAATAGGAATTTTCTCCCCATTTTTCAATTCTACGAATCCGTCGGTGACGGCATTATTATCGGATTTCGGTGCTGCTTGCACACAGGATACCTGGTGAGTTTGACTCGCTCCGTTTCGACATGCATCTGCTTTGTGCCCAGTCTGACCACACTTGAAACATTTTACAACCGTAGGGCTCGTAAAGATCGTTCGACAGTTTTTCGCGCGATGACCCACTCGGTTGCACAGAAAACATCGCGAAATGCACTCTGGTGCACGCTTCTTTTCTTCGGGAGCCAATTTCTTCGAATCATCGGGACAATCCTTCTTGACCTTGGCCAAATTAGTGCCACCTTGCGTTTCCAAGAATTGATCAGCCAATTCAAGCATTCCTTCAAGTGAGTCAGCCTTCCTCTCTTTCAAGTACAGTGACAGGCTTGGGTGGCAACTAGTAAGAAATTGTTCTCTAATTAGGGGCTCTCTAAGCTCATCGTACTCCTGCGCTGTCCCTGAAAGTTCAATCCATCTGTCGAAATAATGGCAAAGTCGGGCGGCATACTGCGTAGCCGTCTCCCCATCAGCTGGCTTTCCTGTCCTAAATCTGTCCCGGAATCCTTCCACGGTAAATCTAAATCGCTTCAGCAAAGCAGCTTTCACCTTTGCATAGTTGGCTGCATCGGTCGGCGTCAGCCTACCGTACACACTGAGAGCTTCACCACTCAAGCAAGTACTCAAAGCAGTTGCCCATTGATGTTCCGGCCAATTCTGGCTCTTCGCAATCGTCTCAAATCAGTGAAGGTACGCGTCAAGGTCGTCCTTCCTTTCATCAAACGCTACGAGCAGCTTGCTTGGGTTCAAGCGGAAGCCGTGATATTCCCGTTCGCTGCTTTCAACTCTAGCTTGGACGGGAGTTTCGCTTCGCTGTTGCAAACGGAGCCGCTCGAGTTCCATCTCGTGCTGCCGCTGCCGTTCCCTTTCAGCCATCTCCGCTTCTCTTTCTTCTCTCGCCCTTTCGGCTGCCAACTTTTCTCTCTCCAGCTCCAACTTCAATTGCTTCTCTCTTTCTTCCTTCAGCTGTCGCTCTTTTGCCTCTCTTTCTTCTTTCAGCTGTCGCTCCTTTGCTTCTCTTTCTTCTTTCAGCTGTCGCTCCTTTGCTTCTCTTTCTTCTCTCGCCCTTTCAGCGGCCAGCCTTTCTCTCTCCAACTCAGCTTCTTTTTCCGCTTTGGCTCTTTCGACCGCCAACCTCTCTCGTTCCAACTAAGCTGTTTTTTCTTCCTTGGCTCTCTCAGCTGCCAACATTTCTCTCTCCACCGCCTCTTTCTCCTTCTGGCTTACCCATTTTCGTAGTTCGGCGCCGGAAAGACCCATCTTCTCACCAAGCCCAACTAACTTTTCGAGATCCATTGTGTCTCGCAACTCGCAAATAAAACCTTGCCGCGTGCAAATAGTATCTGCCTAAATCAGTCTATCGGAACACTCCCCTGCACTCGTTAACGAGAACACTGAACAACACACAGAATCGTTCCGATAGCAGCATCACCAACTCGAGGCTCTTTCTTACTACTTTGGACACACTGTGCACCAAAAGGTCCTGTCGCGGACGCCAGATTAATTGTCACACAGGTCCCGTTAATTAGGGAGGCGATCGCCGGGCTAATTCTAAGAGCCGAAGTATCGGCCTCCCGAACCGCACCACGAAAGCGTGGACAATTCAGAAGTGGTCCTTATTGGCGCGCCAGCAGACGCCGGCTGTGGCCCAAAGAACAAGTCAGAGCCGAGAGTTGATAAACAAACAAAATTATATTCTCAATAATGGCAGATCGAAAACAATACACAAAAATGCACACTCCACAATAGTTGCATACAATATGTCACCAATCAAACCAATCAATCAACGTACTAAACAATACAATCAGCCACACTTAAAACAACGGACACGGACAACAATACGCACTACAATGCAGTCGCATGCATTGAACAACCAAGACACTTAAAGACTAAAGAGATAGAAAACCTATTCAGTCCAAAGTTCTTGGAACCAAAGTCTAGATGATACTCTTCCGAGAATCACTCACTCAAAGTCCAGCGTTGTTGTCGTTCCGCAGCCCTCGAAGTTTCTCTTCCAGGAAACCTCCCGTCTTCAATTGGCCACTCTTCAAACTTCAACTTCTTCGCCGGAACACGTCGGCTTCACACCCGCAGCTGTTGCCACGCGTCTTCGCTCGATAGCGGTAAACACACGCTCTTGCCTGTAGCCCGAGCCTTCACCCCTCAGGTGGAAATCCTCTTCATCTCCGGCTTCGTCCCTACGGACCAAAACCTTCGCCGACTACACGGCGGAATCCCTACGCGCTCTGGCGCTCACTTCCGTCTCCTCCTGATCTCTCATCTCGGCTGCTCGGTTAAATACCTTGCGCGTGACATTCCAGACGCTTCTCGTCATTTCGTCGGCGCGATACGCAGCGAAAGCTGGGGAGAGGTGCGAGACGGTTCGACTGCCCTCCCCGGAGGATGATTCAACTCGGTATGACCCCGCCCCGTGCGTTCTAGAAAAATCGCGGGCTTGCTGGGCCGCCGATGCGGGGTGAGGAGGTTCGTCTGCGACGCCACGCTTCCGCGGGGAGAGCGCGCGCCCGGGGAGCCTTGGACGTTTGCTTTCTTTTTTTTTTTCCTTTGACCTCGCGGCGTTTCTCCCGCCCGTTGTCGCAAGAATTTGGCGGCGCGCCCGTTTTTAGCGCTCGTTTTGTGACAGTCGTCGACGTAGTACGAGATGAACTGAGGCAGATGATACGTGAGCCGGAGCGTGCACCACAGCCAATCCAACGCATCCCAACGCACTCTGAAGCACTCAGACAACTCGCGGCGCAAACCAATGCAGCAGTTACGATGGCCTCACCTTGCCCACAAACGGTACGCAGCGCACCTCGTCCACTGGAACCGATGGCTACCTACCTGCCACGAGCCCGTGGTGTAGCTCGCTACGTGGATCAAAGGCCCCGGAAAAGTGACATCTGGCGTGACCATGAGCGCAGGCCCTTGTGTTTCCATTGTGGGGAAGCAGGTCACCTGTATAGGTTCTGCCCTTACCGACAGGCAGGATTAAGGGGCTTTCCGTTGTACGGATCATGCCCTTGAAACGGTGAACGGCCAACGGAGATCGAAGAGTACGTGTCCGCGCGCCAGAGCCCACTCACTCCACGCAAACATCAGCCAAGATCGCCGTCGCCCAGGCGTTACCGATCATCCTGCCCACGTGCTTCTTCCGCGCGGTCTGGGCACCGTTCTACAAGCCCACACCAGAAAAACTGATGATGATTAGTGGTGTTTATTGGCGCAAGGGCCAGATATGGCCAAAGAGCGCCAGAGCGATGATAATGAATTGTGGGATGTGAAGTGTAGATAAAACAAATGTGACGTGGCTGTAAATGGGCCTTAAAAACAGTCGCTGTAGGTGTGTCAAAATATACATATGGTAAAATTATGGCAATGACAAATGATGTGAGCTATGGAGACATAAAATGATTTAAAAGTGATAAGTATGTCAAATAAAAGCTTGGCATGGAGCACCAGTGCCTCGACAGAGCCCTTAAAACACGAGCATGGAGGCCTGGACTCATTGAAATCTGCTATCACAGCAGCATCCTCTGAACTGAGGATGTGCTATGAACCTGTTGGGCTAAAAACATTCAATGTTGGACTAAACACATTCAGTACTACATCCTTTAAAAGGCTTAAAACTGATTATGTATCAAAAAGCGGCTCTTCACCGAGAAACATAATCGGATGTAAAGGAAGATTATAGCGGTATAGAACACAGAACGGAATATAGCTCAATTATTATCGGATTTCTGAATCTGAAAAGGGATCTTAATGTATTTACGACGCTTAACGAGTCTGTGAATATAATTGATTTTTGTATGTTTGATTTCCGTATATGCTTCACAGCGGACAATAGTGCATAACCCTCAGCCGTAAATATACTTGTTTCCGGGTGCAGCACGCCGGATTCCGAGAAGGATGGTCCGACGGCTGCATAAGCCACCCCTGCATGCGACTTAGAAGCGTCAGTATAGAACTCTACGCATGAGTAGTTGGACTGGAGTTCTCGGAAATGCATTTTATTATGCGCTTCAGGTGCGTGTTTAGTGATCTCAACAAATGAGGTGTCAAAGTGTATAAGCTGCCACTGCCACGGCGGTAAAAGTATCGCTGTGGGCGTAGGACAGAGTTCCAGCAGCGGAACACCCATTTCCTCACATAAGTTTCTCACACGCAAGGAGAACGGCTTTCTCACTGTGGGTCGATTATGGAAGAGGGTGGCAGCGGTCATATCGTTTATAGTTGAATAAGATGGATGCTTGATGTTTGCACGTACCTTTATAAAATATGTGAAACTACTATAGGATCGCTGCAGGTGAAGTGACCACTGATTCGACTCTACATAGAGGCTCTGGATCGGGCTTGTCCTGAAAGCACCGGTTGCAAGTCGGATACCCAGATGGTGAACGGGGTCTAGGATTTTTAATGCACTTGGCGTTGCGGAATGATAAATTATAGAGGCATAATCAAGGCGCGACCCGACAAGGCTTTTGTATAACTTCAAGAGGCACTTTCGATCACTACCCCATGTTGTACGTGACAGGAGTTTTAGGACGTTCATCGCTTTCAAACATTTCATTTTGACATATTTATTATGGGGGATAAACGTAAGCTTAGAATCTAAAGTGGTTCCCAGGAATTTATGCTCGCTGCATACAGAGAGTTGGTCTCCTTTGATCGTAATATTTGGAAGTGGCATTACCCCTCGTTTGTTGGAGAAGAGTATGCAAGTACTTTTATGGGTGTTTATTTTAAAACCGTTTTCATCCGCCCATTTAGAGAATTTATTCATTCCAAGCTGCACTTGTCGTTCGCAGACAGACATATTGCATGATTTGAAACTCATCTGCACATCATCAACATACACGGAATAAAACATCGCACTTGGAATGACTGACTGCAGGGAGTTCATATATACAATAAAGAGTGTGCAACTAAGCACGCCCCCTTGCGGAACACCAGTCTCTTGGGTAAAAGTTCTAGAGAGAGCATTTCCCACTTTTACGCGAAAGGTTCGGTTAGACAGGTAACTTTTAATTGTGTTTAGCATGTTCCCACGGATGCCCATGGTGACAAGATCACGGAGAATCCCAAATCGCCATGTGGTGTCATACGCCTTCTCTAAGTCTAGGAATACCGAAAGTACAAACTGCCTATGAATAAATGCATCTCTGATGTATGTCTCTATGCGAACAAGGTGGTCTGTTGTTGACCTCCCCTCTCTGAAACCACACTGATGGGGGTCTAGTATACTGTTACTTTCTAAAAAGTGGATTAAGCGCCGGTTTATCATTTTCTCATATAGTTTGCATAGACAGCTTGTTAGCGCTATTGGCCTGTAGCTGGCGGCCAAAGACGGATCTTTGCCTTGTTTAAGTACTGGGATGACTATAGCTTCTTTCCATGACAATGGAATATACCCAGCTGCCCACATGTTATTGAAGAGAGTTAGGAGTGTTTTTAGTGCTTCGGGGTGAAGGTACTTGACCATTTCGTATGTTATACGATCAACACCTGGCGCTGAGTTGTTGCAGCACGCAAGAGATGCCTTAAGTTCAGCTAATGTAAATGGGCAGTTGTAAGACTCACTGGATGGATGTTTACATTTAAGGGGCTGTCGCGCTTCGCGTTCTTTGAATTTTAAGAAAGTTTCTGTATAGTTTGATGCACTTGAGACGTATTCAAAGTGTTCGCCTAGGCAGTCCGCCTGCTCCTCTAGGCTCTCACCTCGGCTACTTACCAAGGGTAGGGGGTGTGACTCCCGACCCAATAACCTATTTACCCTATTCCAAACCTTCGTTTCGTCGGTGTAAGAATTTATACTGGAGATGTACCTATTCCAACTTTCTCTCTTTGCAAGACGACGCGTTCTTCTAGATTGTTACTTCACCTGTTTAAAATTGTCGAGGTTTTCAGCCGTTGGGTAATTTCGGAGTAATCTCCAAGCTTTATTTTGACTATTTCGCGCTTTCCGACAATCGTCATTCCACCATGGAATGCGACGCTTATTAGACATTCCTTTAGTTTGCTTAATACGTTTCGCTGCAGCGTCAATAATAAAATCTGTTAGGTATGCCGCAGCATCGTCTATATTAAAATCAGCAATGTCCCCTCCATCTAAAAATGTGTTTTCTCGGAACAGTTCCCAGTTGGCTGACTTGGTGTTCCAGTGAGGAAAGTCAGGCGAGCATGTATCTTCTTTAGTTAGCTTCAACATTATCGGGAAGTGGTCACTCCCAAAGGGGTTCTTGAGAACAGACCACTCCAGATAAGGAATTAGTGTACTCGAGACAATACTCAGGTCTATAGAAGAGTATGTGTTGTGCGTAGTACTATAATATGTTGATTCTTTTTTGTTAAGTAAACATGCACCTGACGAAAACAGAAAGTGTTCTATTAGGCGTCCTCGTGCATCCAAACGGGAGTCGCCCCAGAGAGGATTATGTGCATTTAGATCACCAACGACTATATATGGCGGAGGAAGTTCATCAATGAAGCTTCGAAATTCTGTCTTCGAAAGTTGATAGCACGGAGGAATGTAAATAGAAGTAATTGTTAGTGGCTTCCCGAACAGCACTGCTCGGACAGCAACTGCTTCAAGAGAAGTTCGGAGGTTTAATTGCTTACAGGCAACACCTTTATCAACTATTATAGCGACACCGCCCGACGAGGCGGCAGCGTCGTCACGGTCTTTGTGGTAGATGGCATATTGCTTTAGAAAGTTTGTTTGTGTGGACTTGAGGTGTGTTTCCTGAACACACAGCACCTTTGGAGTGTGTTTATTAAGGAGTTATATAATATCATCGAGGTTATGGAGAAGTCCTCTCACATTCCACTGTAAAATCTGCGTGTCCATTTTAAATGTGTTTTGTGCTGTGTGCTCAAGGATAGAGAATTAGCTCACGGACCCTTTCCAGGAGCCGTGACACGAGATTTTTCTTTTTTGGATCGGTCGACGGAGTCGCGCCGATCCTTAGGCGCTTGCTGCGCCCTCACACTCGGAGTTGTGTCCATTGTCTCTAGCGAGGCACTGGACAAGCGCTCTTGCGAGCGCTGCAGTTGTTTTGAGGGCCTCGCCTCTAAAGGCAAGGCCTTCGCGGCCCCCAGCCCGGAGGTTGGTGGGTCCTTCTTCGACGGCGGAGCAGCACTGGCTGCAACCGCCGAGGGGGCGGATGGCGTCACCGCCGGCTCACTACGCGTGTGCCAGACAGCCGCCGGAGGCCGTCGTGGCGCTGCCCCCTGACACGCCACTTCGGCAAAGCTGGTTTCTGGTAGGTAGGACACCTGCCTTCGTGCCTCCTTAAAGGAAATGTTTTGTTTTACTTTAATTGTAACAATTTCCTTTTCTTTTTTCCAGCGTGGGCATGACCGTGAGTATGCGGCATGCTCCCCATTACAGTTCGCACAGTGAAGAGAGTTTTCACAGGCTTCAGATGTGTGTTCTTCAGCACTACATTTGGCGCAAGTTAGGCGGCCTCGGCAGTTCTGTGAACTGTGGCCGAACCGCTGGCATTTGAAGTCGGAGAGGGTTTGGTATATATGGCCTCACTCGAAGCTTGATAAACCCAGCCTCAACGGAGTCTGGCAGTATACTTGAATTAAACGTAAGTATAAGGTGCTTAGTCTGGAGTTCTTTGCCATCACGTCTCATCCTTATTCGTTTCACGTTGATGACATTCTGTTCGCTGAAACCCTCCAGGAGTTCAGCCTCCGTCAGCCCTAACAGGTCATCATCTGAGACAACGCCACGGGTGGTGTTCATGGTTCGGTGTGGGGTTACTATTAATTTTGTATCTCCAAATTTCACTAGATTAGACAATTTTTCATACTGTTTCTGATCGCGGAGCTCCAACAGGAGGTCACCATTTGCCATTCTTGATGCTTTATATCCTGGGCCAAAGATTTCAGTCAAAGACTTCGAAACAAGAAAAGGTGAAATTGTTCTCACTTGTTTGCCGGGTGTGTCAGCGTGGATAACGTGGAATCGTGGAAAAGATACTCTTTGGTGACCAAAAAACTGGAATACTTCATCGGTGCGCCCTCTTTTCTGAGGGCGATCAGGGAGTGGGGGGAAGGAACAAGCCATAAGAAAAGGTTTATTTTCGGCAGTGACGCCAGCCACCCACCATGGAGTCCTACAAGGGGACGCTGCAGTGTCTGTAAGGACAGGACCTGCAGACGCCAGCTGTACACCACCGCTATAACCGAATATGGTGTATCCAAGGTAGGATAGCCACACAGGGTTAACCCTTGCCGCCAGGAAACACGGAAGTCAACGGAAGAGAGTAGGGGACAGGACAGATTGAAAGACGAGAAAAGACCAAGATGTAGGGAGAGAGAGATAGGAAAAGGCGACTGCCGATTTCCCCTGGGTGGGTCAGCCCAGAGGTGCCGTCTACGTGAAGCCGGGGCCAAAGGGGTGTGTTGCCTCTGCCGGGGGGCCTTAAAGGTCCAATCACCCAGCGTCAGCTCAACCCCCAGGATCCCTTACCAGGAAAACTGAAGCTGAAACTCCCGCAGTAGGGGCAAGCGGCGGTCACTCCAGCACGTGTGCGTAGCTTGGGCGGCCACCAGATGCTGTCGTGGTGCTGCCCCCTGTTGCACCACTTCAGCAAATGATTTTGCTGCATAGAAAGGGGAGACCCGATGCCTTGCTTCGCGGAAACTTATGTTGTGGGTGACTTTAATGGTAATAATTTCTTTTTCTTTTTTCCATGCTGTGCAGGATCTAGAATACGCCGCGTGTTCTCCATCGCAGTTCGCACAGTGGGGTTCGGCCTTGCAGTCATCATCTGTAGAGTAGCCTGTGATACCACACCGTGCACAGGTAAGCTGTCCGCGGCAACTCTGAGAAGCATGTCCGAATCTTTGGCACTTGAAGCAGCGCCGCGGATTCGGAATG
Organism: Rhipicephalus annulatus; assembly: GCA_013436015.1. Taxonomy (NCBI): domain Eukaryota; kingdom Metazoa; phylum Arthropoda; class Arachnida; order Ixodida; family Ixodidae; genus Rhipicephalus; species Rhipicephalus annulatus. Next base: position 21,394 of record WOVY01001328.1, on the reverse strand, counting down.
TAGGGTCTCACAGGCAGTTTTAGATAGCCGGTAACTAATTCTTGCGGTAGTGTGGAGCACCCGAAGGTCACAATTATGTGCTTGGTTGGAATTTCTTTGTTTTCTCTTCTCACTACGATACGCTGTACGTGAACGACGTTGTCGTCCTTCCAGCCAGCCAGAAGCTCATCATTTGTTAGGTCTTTTAGGTCATCGTCTGACACAACGCCTTTGACAGTGTTCATCGTTCGGTGCACAGAGACGGTAACGGGCTTGTCCCCAAATGCTACTAATTTTTCTAGTTTCTGAAACTGTGTCTTGTCTTTAACTTCCACTAGCAAGTCTCCGCTTGCCATCTTTGTAGCCTTATAGCCAGTTCCGATAGTCTCGGTTAGGCACCTGGACACGAGGAATGGGGAGATGTTGCGAGCTTTTTTGTCCGAGCTTTCACAATGAATAACGTGGTATTTAGGAAAATGGCCTTGCTTTTCTGAAATTGACATTACATTTGCTTCGGTGCGCCACCTTTTGAAGGGGCGATCAATGGATAAGGGGTTTCGTGATCCCATAGAAAAGTGCAGTTCCTTCAGTAGTGGCGCCTACCACCCACCACGGAGCCCAACAAGGTGACGTGGCAAAACATGTAAACATGTCTGCACAACGCCAGTAGTACGCCACTGCCATAACCTAAAATATCTATCCAAAGTTGGATATTTACACCAGGTTAACCCTTGCCGCCAGGAAAAATTGGAAGTAAAATGAAGTGAGGAGAAGACAGGAAAGATGTAAAGTGAGAACAAAAGACGAAGATGTAGGGAGAGAGAGATAGGAAAAGGCGACTGCCGATTTCCCCTGGGTGGGTCAGCCCAGGGGTGCCGTCTACGTGAAGCCGGGGCCAAAGGGGTGTGTTGCCTCTGCCGGGGGGCCTTAACGGTCCAATCACCCAGCGTCAGCTCAACCCCCAGGATCCCCTTTTCCCCAGGCACGGCAAAGCCACGCACGGCTAGGCGTGGGAGGGAGTAAAAACTCCCCCGTTAGCTCGGGTCCGTGGTGTCGCTACACACCAAACGCCTACTTGCGCAGGCGCCCCTGCGGGGTGTACATGCCTGTGGCAAGGGAATAAATGGAGAAAAATCTCAAGGGAAGACATACATTAACATGTCACAGCAGCAATTCTGTTGGCCTTTGAAGTAGCTTTTCACGAATATATGCTTTATTTATGACTATATGTCAACGAAGATGAAGTTTTCAAATAATTTATATGGACACTAAAGAGCCAAACGATTTTTCGTTCATCAGTAAAATACAATTTCACAATCCCAAATATGTCACTCTTACTACGACGCGACGCTTAGTAAGAAAACCTGAAAAAAGAAAATGGAAGTGGAGATGCAACCTCGAGATTCCCACACTAAACTCCATAATATATGAAATTTTGTACGCATCTACTGGGCCTTACCTAGCTTCTAAGAGTTAAAAATGAAGTACATTGTTTATCTGTGGGTGCCACAGATATAGCATATGAAGTATGAGAAAATTTCATTGAGCCAATGCCACGAAAATACCTAAAGTACAATTTGAAATTTCTTATGTGATGCATGGAGATTTTGGCATACAATTTAAAAATACTTCAACCTTGCTTTTCTCCGCTAATAATGAACTCATGGTGGTCAAACATATGTCATTAACATTCTCAGAATACACTTTGTCAATTCAAGCAACATCACTATTCCTCTTTAGTGTCCCTCTAAAAAGAAAATGAGCATGCACTTTGGTTGCTAATAGACGGAAAAGTGTGTAACTAGTGCCCATGCATAGGCTATATTAAGTAATGACGATGTGTGGCGCTTTAAGGCACAAGGGCCAATTGATGGCCAAAGAGCGCCATTTCAATGAGTGCAGAGATGTGGACAATGATATGTTGCGTGGCTGTATAGGGGCCTTAAAATTCCTCGCGGTAATGCGGGTAAAAACATAAGTGTTAAAGACATGACAGTGACGTGATGTGCATAGTAAAAAGGGTGACAAAGGTTTTGATACTAGAAACGTGTAAAAATATTTGGCACTAGCACAAGTGCCTCATCAGCGTCCTTGTGTCCAAGGACTGTGAGACAAGTGCTTTCTGGTATAGCCACCGCAGCAAAAACCTCTCTGCAGAGGTCGTGTTACGGGATGCCCGGGTATATGATATCAATACTATGAATTTGTTTTAAAAACGCTAACAATGATTTATGACTGAAAAGTGGTTCCCTACCGACGAACATTGCAGGGTGTAAAGGTATATGTTGTCGGTAGGGTAATGGAAAGTGTTGTTTTCTTAGAGCGTCCAATTGTTTGCACTGAATTAAAATGTGAAGGACTGTCAATGCTTCACCACATCTGTCACACAATGGTGGATCGCCACCGGACAAAAGGTGTGTGTGTGTCGTGTATGTGTGTCCTATCCTGAGTCTCGTTAGTATTACCTCTGTATGACGCGATTTCGGTACGGGCGGCCAATGACCAAGGTGTGGCTTAATATCGTGTAGTTTGTTTTGTGTGTGTGTATCCCACTTGCTCTGCCAGTATACTCTGATGTTTCGTTTGAGAGACGGCTTAAGATCAAGGGCCGGGATTGATATGGGTGTAGGGGCAGTGCTTTTGTGGACGGATGCAGCAAGCTGATCCGCCCTCACGTTGCCTTGAATCTCACGGTGCCCTGGCACCCAGCACACTACAACATGTTGTTTGAGTGTGTAGAGTGTGCATAAAATGGAGTAAAGTGAGACAAGGACTGGGTTTTTGTGTTTTTTAAGAGTGTGCAGAGCCGTTACTACACTGAGGGAGTCTGTATAAATTACTGCTTTTTGTATTTGTAATTTCTTGATGTGTTTAGCCGCCACAAGTATCGCATAGGCTTCCGCTGTGAAGATACTTGTGCTTGAATGTAGAGGGCCAGCATCCGAAAAGGATGGACCGACAGCAGCGTAGGACACAGAGGAGTTAGACTTGGAGGCATCTGTAAAGAACTCAGGGCGTGTGTATTTGTGTTGAAGTTCCAGGAAGTATGTTCGGATATGGGCAATAGGCGCATGTTTTGTAACTTCTAGAAAAGACACATCGCAGTCTATAGTCTGCCATTGCCACGGTGGCGGGTATGCTACAGGAGCCATTAAACTGTGTTCTAGTGAGACTCCAGTTTCCTCAGCTAGACTCTTCAGGCGAATTGAGAAGGGCTGCCTCATCGAAGGCTTTTTTTGAAACAAAATTGAGCTCGACAAATCATTAATAGTAGAGTATGAGGGGTGCTTCTTATCTGCTTTCACCTTAAGGAAATAAACAAAGGACATGTAAGTTCCCTGCAGATGAAGCGACCACTCATTTGACTCAACATAAAGGCTTTCTACGGGGCTGGTGCGGAAAGCACCCGTAGAAAGGCGGATGCCCAAATGGTGCACGGGGTCCAGCATCTTCAAAGCACTTTGAGTCGCAGACTGATAAACAGGCCCCATAATCTAAGCGGGTGCGAATGAGGCTTCTATATAGCTTCATGAGACATTGCCTGTCACTACCCCACCTAGTACGTGACAACACTTTTAAAATATTCATGGCTTTTAAACATTTAGTTTTTAGATACTTAATGTGCGGTACGAAGGTCAACTTGTTGTCCAAGATTATTCCTAAGAATTTATGCTCTGTATTAACAGACAGACGTTGACCGTTCAGTTCAATGTCGGGTTCTGAGTGCATGCCTCTCTTTCTGGAGAACAGGACACACATGCTTTTTTGTGGGTTCAGTCGGAATCCGTTTTCCTCTGCCCATTTGGAGAGCTTGTTTAAACCTAACTGAACCTGCCGCTCACACATTGCCAGATTGCAAGACCTAAAGCCAAGCTGGACGTCATCGACATATGTACAATAAAACATATTGCGAGGGATGGACAAGCGCAAGGAATTCATTTTTATGAGAAAAAGTGTGCAGCTAAGTACACCACCTTGTGGCACGCCTGTTTCCTGGACAAATGTTTGGGAAAGAACCGTGCCAATTCGGACACGGAATGTCCGGTTTGACAGGTAACTTTTGATTATGTGAAACATTCTTCCGCACACGCCAAGGTGGGATAGGTCTCTTAGAATTCCAAAACGCTATGTTGTATCATAAGCCTTTTCGATATCGAGGAATACAGAGAGAAAATATTGTTTATGGACGAAGGCGTCTCTGAGCTGTGCCTCGATACGAACAAGGTGGTCTGTCATGGTTCTACTCTCTCGAAACCCGCACTGAAATGGGTCGAGCGAATTGTTTGTTTCAAGAAAGTGTACAAGACGGCCGTTTATCATTTTTTCGAAGACTTTGCACAAGCAACTTGTAAGTGCAATCGGCCTGTAACTCGAAGCTAAAGAAGGGTCCTTGCCCTCTTTCAAAATGGGAATAACAATCGCCTCTTTCCAGGAGGTAGGAATAGTGCCAGAAGACCAAATAGCATTGTACAAACAAAGTAAGGTTTTTCGGGTTTCATTTGGTAGGTTTTTTAACATTTCATACATCACACGGTCTGAACCTGGGGCGGAAGTACTGCAGGAGTTTAGAGATGTTTGGAGCTCAGCTAGACTGAAAGCTTGGTTATATGCCTCGTATCTAGTGGATTTGTGTTCGAGTTTCTGCATTTCTATTCTTGTTCTGTATTTTTGGAAAGTGTCAGTATAGTGGCACGAGCTGGATACCTGTTCGAAGTGTGCACCGAAGAAGTTTGCCTAATCTTCCAAGGTATCACCCTGAGTCTTTACGAGGGGAAGTGTGTGTACTTGTTTTCCTGCTATCCTACCGACCATGTTCCAGACTTTAGCCTCCTGTGTGTATGAATTAACCACTGATAAAAACTTCTGCAAGCTTTCTCTTCTGGCCTGCCGACGCGTTCTCCTGCCTTGAGACTTTATTTTCTTGAAGGTTTCAAGTTTTTCGGCTGTCGGTGAGTTCCGAAGCAGCCTCCAAGCTCTGTTTTGCTGTTTGCGCGCGTTTCGGCATTCAGAGTTCCACCAAGGCACACGTCGTTTTCCAGGGTGTCCATTTGTTTGTGGGATGCATTTTGTTGCAGCAACAATCAAAAACGCTGTGAAGTAGTTCACAGCAACATCAATGTTCAAAGTACAGATGTCATTCCAACCTAGACGAGCGATAGTATAAAACTGTTCCCAGTCGGCTCTGTTTATTAGCCACTTGGGAACACGTTGTGGGCACTCGGTTACTGTAGTTGTGCTCAAAACTACGGGGAAGTGGTCACTTCCGTACAGATTACTGACGACATTCCACTGGAGTAGAGGGACAAGAGATGGAGATGCTATGCTTAGGTCTATGGAGGAGTAGGTGTTATTAGCGAGATTATAATAGGTTGGTTCTTTTCGATTAAGGAGACACGCGCTCGACGAGAGAAGGAACTGTTCGATCAGTCGACCTCGCGCGTCATACCGAGAGTCACCCCATAGCCTACTATGCGCATTAAAGTCTCCAAGGAGAACATAAGGCTCCGGAAGTTCATCAATTAAATAGTGTAAATCACGTTTTTGCAGCTGATAGCTAGGAGGGATGTAAATAGTGCACATTGTGATTAGTTTATCAAAAAGAACCGCTCGAACAGCCACTGCCTCAAGAGATGTTTGGAGTTGTAAGTGTGTGCATGCAATTCCTTGACTCACTATGATGGCAACACCTCCGGATGATGTCATGGCATCATCACGGTCCTTTCGAAAAATAACGTATTTGCGAAGAAAATTTGTGTGTTTTGAATTAAGGTGTGTTTCTTGTACACACAGCACTTTTGGTGAGTGTTCGTGTAGGAGTTCTTGGATGTCGTCAAGGTTTCTGAGAAGGCCCCTGACGTTCCATTGTATAATTTGAGTGTTCATGGTGAATGTAAAATAATGCTGTGTGTACGAAAAGCGAGTGGCTGTTTAGACGGGGAAATTGAGTTCACTTAACAGGGCCGTCACCAGGCCCTGTTATTTGCTTTTTTGTTTTCTTGGCGCGCTCCAAGGAGCCACGCCGCTCTTTCGGCACCAAGGGTGCCGACGTATCCATTGCCTCCTCGGAGGCACTGGATGCCCGCACGTGCGGGCTGTTAGTTTGGATTTTGGGCCTCGCCTGGTGAGGGGAGGCCTTGAGACCCGAAGACTCTGGAGTCTCCGGTCTCTGTTTGGGAGTAGGCGGTGTAGCCTGGGCTACAGCCGCCTTGGGGGCAGGTGCCACAGCCGACGGCTCGCTCTGCGCAGGCCGAAGGGGTGGCGAGGGCTGGTGCGGCGTTGCCCCCTGACGCGCCGCATCAGCATATGTTGCGCCGTAAAATGGCGACACTCTTCGTCTTGCTTCTTTGAATGTGATGTTTTCTTTGACTTTAGGAGTGATTATTTCTTTTTCTTTCTTCCAGTTAGGACACAAACGCGAGTACGCGGCGTGTTCCCCGTCACAATTCACGCAGCGAGGCGTCGTAACACAGTTATCAGATGGGTGGCCGTGGCTACCACATCTTGCACAAGTTTCCTGACCCCGGCAGTTCTGCGAGCCATGACCAAATCGTTGACATTTATAACACCGTCTTGGATTGGGAATGTAGGGACGGAAAGAGAGTTTGATGTATTCTGTGTCTATAGATGAAGGCAGTGTGCTAGATGCGAAGGTGAGTATTAAATGTTTGGTAGGTATTTCTTTGTTGTCTCGTCTGATGACGATTCGTTTCACATCTGTGACATTTTGCTCTTTCCACCCTTCAAGCAGTTCCTGTTCAGACATTTCAAGAAGGTCTGCTTCTGAAACAACTCCGCGTGAGGTGTTCATTGATCTATGAGGTGAAATAGATACTGGGATATTACCAAATGCTACGAGACTGCCAAGTTTTTCATAGTGGTGTTTTTCAGGCAGCTCAAGAAGAAGGTCTCCGCTAGCCATCTTTGTAACCTTGTATCCTGGGCCAAAGACCTCTGTCAGAGATTTAGCAACAAGAAATGGAGATATTGTTCTGGCTTGTTTTGTTGGGTTTTCGCTGTGCACAACATGGAGTTTGGGAAAGCATTGTTTGGTTTGGCTGAAAATTGATATGTCATCGGTGCGTCCCCTCTTAGGCGGGAGACGATCTAGGAGACGGGGAAATGCAGGTGTTCCCATAGTAGTGTACTTTTTGTTCGGCAGCAATGGCGACCACCCACTATGGAGTCCAACCAGTGGACGCTGAAGCACTTAATAGCATAAGGCTGCAGACGCCAGCCGTACATTGCCACTATAACCAAAAATAACTACTCAAGGTTGAGTAATTACACAAGGTTAACCCTTGCCGCCATGAAAAATCGGAAGTAAATGGAAGAGAGAAGAAGACAGGAAAGATTTAAAGACGAGAAAAGACTAAGATGTAGGAAGAGAGAGATAGGAAAAGGCGACTGCCGATTTCCCCTGGGTGGGTCAGCCCAGGGGTGCAGTCTACGTGAAGCCGGGGCCAAAGATGTGTGTTGCCTCTGCCGGGGGGCCTTGAAGGTCCAATCACCCAGCGTCGGCTCAACCCCCAGGATCCCCTTTTCCCCGGACACGGCAAAGCCACGCACGGCTAGGCGTGGGAGGGAGCCGAAACTCCCCCGTTAGCTCGGGTCCGTGGTGTCGCTACACACCAAACGCCTACTTGCACAGGCGCCCCTGCGGGGGCCTGATTGTTCCTTCGGATGATGATTCGCTTCACATTGGTCACATTCTGTTCTTTCCAGCCTTCGAGGAGTTCAGCCTCCGTCAGGTCAAGGAGGTCTGTCAGAAACAACTCCACGTGCAGAGTTCATGGATCAATGAGGTGTTACGCTGATGGGGATGTCGCCGAATGTTGCAAGGTTCTTTAGTTTGTCAAATTGTGTTTTGTCACAGAGTTCTAAAAGAAGGTCACCACTGGCCATTTTTGTAACTTTGTAGCCATCACCTAATGTGGCTGTCAAGGACCGCGATACTATGAACGGGGACACTGTTCTGGCTGTTTTGTTGGGCTTGTCACTGTGTACAACTTGATAACGAGGGAATACTTCTTTGGGTCGGCTGAAAAAGGAAAATTCTTCGGTGCGTACGCGCTTTGAAGCGGCACGATCATTGAGGAGTGGAAAACTTCTCTGCATAATAGAGGAATGTAATTCAGTAACGATGGCAGCCACCCACCACGGAGCCCAACGAGGGGACGCTACAAGGTTCATGAAACGAGAAACATGCACCCGCCAGCCGTACACCGCTACGATAACCTAATGCGCGTAGGCCAAGGTTGGCTAGTCGCACAAGGTTAACCCAAGCCGCCCATGAAAATGGGGAAGTAACAGAAGAAATTAGAAGACAGGATAGATTTAAAGAGGAGAAAAGACGAAGTTGTGGGGAAGAGAGAGATAGGAAAAGGCGACTGCCGATTTCCCTGGGTGGGTCAGCCCAGGGGTGCCGTCTACGTGAAGCCGGGGCCAAAGAGGTGTGTTGCCTCAGCCGGGGGGCCTTAAAGGTCCCATCACCAAGCGTCGGCTCAACCCCCAGGATCCCCTTTTCCCCGGACACGGCAAAGCCACGCACGGCTAGGCGTGGGAGGGAGTAGAAACTCTCCCGTTAGCTCGGGTCCATGGTGTCGCTACAAACCAAACGCCTACTTGCGCAGGCGCCCCTGCGGGGATAGGCTATATTAAGTAACCAACTGATATCTCATTCCGATAAGGCTACAACAACTGCAAATGTTCTTACTTTTTTGTTAAATACTTAAAGCAACAGCTTTTCTCTAAATACTGCTGCAATCCCGTGAACTGTTAACCTACAATGATTTAGCCACGCAATCTTTCTTGTAAAGCATGTTCATATTTATACCAGCCATATTTTTAAACAATTACATTCAAGAATCTGTATTAATACTTCAAACCAGTAAGCAAGATCATACATCCTCTGTTCATTTTTAGAGCTAATTTAGCAACAGGTATACATGCGTCTTCAGAAAATTCCAGGAAATATTCAGTGTGATGACGAAGACCGAAACTGGCTATCAGGCACAGACGCGCATGCAAGGCGAGCGAGGAGGAGAAAGAAGAGGCAGAATAAAACAGCTTGCCCGACGAACGGGTGTTGTGTCTGTCTCGCTCATTATATCAGACTAGTTGGGGGAATTTTTTAGTAATGACCTATGCATTGTACTTAGTCAAAGGCACAAGGCTACACTCACACCACCTTGCAATGTACAAGGCAATACTAACCTATGTAATAAGGCTCTTGATTGTTACTTGAGTCAAACCAAGTATCAGTGAAACACCTAGTGACGCCTAGAAGAACACAGTGCATGTATTCGACTGTTTGACCAAGCACAAGGTCAAAACGCTTCAGACTCGAAAGTGGTGAGGGCCCCTTCAAGCCATTCACTGGCTCTCCAACGTCGATGGCAAACTTCATATCTCGAAGCATGCCCTTTGCTGTCCGCAGCTCCTCTGCTATAACATTCATGTACCTCTGGCCTCCTGAAAAATTATGTCGTAAAGTTTAAGCAAGCACTAAGCCTGCATTTAATCACGTAATATAAATAATGAAATCTACACAGTCTCATAGCAATATTTTAAGCCACAAGCCACATCATGCGAATTTGATTTTCTGTGTACTGGATAAGCTAAGCTTGATCACTTTTAATTTCACCAATGAAGCTTAACTAAAAAAAAAGCTTATAGACTTCAGTATTCAACGACAGAAGACTCCTAGATACAGAATGAAGCTTGCATGAACGGCGGCGACGCTATAGACTCTGGGTAGGCAGCCATTTTTTTGTCAGAGGTAGCTGGGGAGTGGAGCAGCGTCCTCGCGTTTGCGAGCGTTGGCGTAGCTTGCAGGCGTGATCGAGTGTGATCGTGAAGCAAAGTTAACTCCAAGAAGTGTCGTGCTTGATATCAGCCTCACCGCAAGACTACACTGCAAAGCTGTGCCAGAAATACTTCGAGCAGTACGAAGAACAGAGGAGAATTTGCTCAGAGTGACCCATTCACACTTCGTGCGGGCGACTGTGTAAGCAACATGTACTTGTGGCGGCGCGTCGACAGCTCCGACATTCATAAATTTTTCGGTCCGAGGCCGAGTTTGAAAACCCAGGAGCAGATTAAGCCCAGAAAGGCCCTCAAGGGTCACAAGTTTGTGTAGAGTGGTCGGGTACGGGAGCCGTGGGTGAAGAAAGTCGCCGCCGACACCACGGCCTTCGTCACTCAAACAAGACGTGTTCAATTGAGGAGCGCTATTCTCGTGCATGTGCGTCGCACACCACGTAGAATAACAGCACAGTGGGATGAGAGCAGGTTTCGTTGTTCCCGGTCATGCATGTGCAGTGCGCGGCAAGGACCTCACCATTACTCTTGCCCATGAACAACACTTTGAAGGCAGCTTGTTAACACACTGGAAGTTGAATGTGCACGGAAACAAACATTAGCATCTGCGGCAAAATCAAGTGATTTAACACCTCTTACTTGAGTGTCGAGGACCACGGTATCGGCAGCGAATTTCTTTAACTAGGACTCCCACAACCAGCCACTCGTCACAAAGTTGTGGCCCTTGATTGCCTTTCTCGACTACAGCCCCCGGGTAATCAAACTCGCCTTCGGAACGAGAAATTTATGATTAGTTAGTTAGTTATGTTGGGTTTAGTGGCGCAAAAGCAACTAAGGCTATGCTGCGCCAGCCACATGGTGAAAAAAAAAAAAAAAAAAAAAAACGTCACTAGTTAGCTCGGCATACATTGTGCTGTGAAAGTCTGATTGAAAAACTATTTTCTCTGAGGGAGTAAATCCGTCAGTCAGGGGAAATTGTGCTTCGTCGTCCAAGTGATTTTTCCTTTACAATGGTCATGACTATGAATGCGCGGTTAACGATGACTAATGGAATAAAATGAATAATGTTGTGCGGCTGTATAGAGACCTAAAACCAATCGCGTAATGTGTATACTTTTAAAATTATGGACATGGTACATGGTGTGGTCAATGGGTATGGTATGTGCGTGAGGTGATTTTGTCAAAAAATGTAAGGGGATCGCTCCAGCACTCCCGCCTCACCTGTGTCCTTGTGCGCAAGGACCAGGAGGTAAGTGCTGTGTTCAGAAGAAGCTGTCACAGCACTGACCTCTCGCAAGAGGCCGTGCTGTGGCCACACAGGTTCGTGAATCTTGCAGATCTGTACCGTACAAATACGATGGCGTGCTTCTTATAACTTATTTAGAAATTTGGTGTCATCCAGGAAGTTGACAACGTCAGTTAGGGGTATCAGCGCGTCATCTCCTAGAAGGAACATGGGGTGACGTGGAATGCGTAACTTGTACAAGGTGTAAAAATGTTTTCTTCGATGTGCTTCCAAATGTGCGCATGTAAGCAAGATGTGCAACACTGTTAGAGGTTCATCGCATTTATCACATGTTGGCTGTTTTTCTTGTTTTAACAAGTAATTATGAGTGATGTGCGTGTGACCAATTCGAAGACGGCACAGGATTACTTCGATAAAACGTTCTTGGTGGTAGCATGACTTCCATTCACTTAGGAATGGCTTGATTAGTTGAAGTTTGTTGTTGCCTGTCATATTCCATTCCCGTTGCCATTTAGATGTTAGCGCTGTACGGATTGCGCGGATACTATCCCTAACGGGAACATTTACTTGCGAGATACTTAAGTTCTTTGCTGCTGCTGCGCACTGATCTGCCCTTTCATTTCCGGGTATCCCGACGTGACTTGGGACCCAGCAGAACCGGATATTTTGTCCTTCACTTAGACGCGATAATACGCTTAAAATGTCGCCGATGAAGGGTTCGTATTGAGAGCGTATATGGAGGGCCTTCAATGCACTCAAGGAATCCGTAAAAAGTATTGCTTTCTTGTATCTAGCACTTTCAATTCTTTTTACTGCCATCCACAAGGCATAACATTCAGCAGTAAAAACTGAAACAAACCGTGGTAATCTGACTGTTTCTTCCCACGCACCTTGGACGACACTGCTACCGACATAGCTAGCCGCTTTGGAGCCATCAGTGTAAAATTCTTTGTATGTGCTGTACCTTTCTTGAACGATGCGAAATTCTTGCAGTATGTGTTCACGTGGTGTACCTTGTTTTTTGAGATGTGTCAATGAGAGGTCAAGAAATTGCGTAAAGTTTTTCCAGGGAGGCAGCCTTCTTGGCCTTTTAGTAACAGAAAGGGCATCTGTAGGGACGTTACACTCGCGACATTTTTCTTCGAATCTGAGTATAAGTGGCCTTATTGCGTTTGGTTTGTTTGTGTAATGGAGTCGTTTGTCACAGTGTGTGATAATGTTGTAGCATATATGGTTTGGCGATGAGCGAACTCTTAGGACATATGTAAGCATTAGCTGCGTTCGTCTGCTGTCCAGTGCCGGTTCGTTACTCTCGGAGTACAAGCTGGGAAGCGGCGAGGTCCGGTATGCACCGGTTGCCAAGCGTATCCCTTTGTTATGTACGGGGTCGAGTCTCTTGAGGTAGGATTGTCTCGCTGAACCGTAAACTACACTTCCATAATCTAATTTGCTACGCACCAATGAACGATATATGTGCAGAAGGCACTTACGGTCAGCGCCCCACCGCTTCCGCGACAGAACTTTGAGGACATTGAGTGCCCTAGTCGCTTTAATTTTTAGACTGGTAATGTGTGATAGAAAGTTAAGTTTCTTGTCAAATATGACTCCTAGAAACTTGTGCTCTTGTTTAACTGGTAGGACTGTTTCATTCAGTTCAAGAATTGGGTCCGGCTGCAAGCCTCTTTTCTGAGAATACACTACGGCAACTGTCTTTTCCCCGGAGAAACAGAAGCCGTTTTTCTCCGCCCATTGTGTTAGTTTGTTCAACGTGATTTGAATCTGTCGTTGACATGTCACCATGTTAGACGCGCGGCACGCAATCTGGAGGTCATCAACGTACAGAGAATGCATCAGTGTGGATGGTATAACTTTGTTTACAGAGTTCATTTTCACAACAAAAAGTGTAGTGCTCAGAACGCACCCCTGAGGTACACCGTTTTCTTGAGTAAATACACGAGAGAGTGTCACGCCAAGGCGGACCTGGAAGGTTCGGTTGGACAAAAAGTCGAAGAGACAGTTAAGCATTCTGCCGCGGATTCCCAGATCCGCCAAGTCTCGTAAAATACCATACCTCCAAGTAGTGTCGTAGGCTTTTTGAAGATCAAAAAAGACTGCTAGGCAGTGTTGTTTGTGTAAGAAAGCTTCTCGTATTGTGTTTTCAAGCCGAACTAGGTGGTCAATTGTTGAACAACCTTTTTTGTACCCGCATTGATGGATATCTAGTGAGTTTTCTGTTTCGAGGACGTACGTAAGCCTGATGTTAATGACACTCTCGTAGGTTTTTGCAAGACAACTTGTAAGTGCGATTGGCCTATAGCTGTTTGCTAATGTAGAATCTTTTCCCGTTTTTAGGAATGGGATTATAATGGCCTTCTTCCAATCCGTGGGCATTCGACCAGTTTGCCAAATAACGTTGAAGAAAAACAGAAGGGCCTCGACTGTTTTTGGCGACAGGTGGGCAAGCATTGCATAGTGTATTGTGTCAGGACCAGGCGCTGTTTTTTTACCTGTGGAGAGTACTGTGTTCAGTTCATGGATGGTTAAAGGCGCATTGTATGGCAAGTCTAAGAAACCTGCTGTAGGAAGCTTTTGTTTTTCTATAGATTGCTTGTGCCTTAGGAACGTTTCTGAATAGTTTGCTGAGCTAGATATGTTGTAAAAGTGAAGCCCTAATAGGTCTGCCTGTTCCTGTAGGGATGTCTGAGTACCTGTTGTTGAAAGAAAGGGGATGGTATAGGCAGCGTAGTTGCCATTAAACTTGCGAACCTGATCCCACATTCTTTTGGATGTGACCGAGCTGTTTATGGATGAAACGTAGTTTTGCCAGGAGATTTTCTCGGCTTGCCTACGAACATATCTAGCTTTCGCTTTCGCCTTTTTGAAGGAGATGAGGTTATCGTACGTCGGGTACCTCCGGAAGATACCCCAGGCTTTATTTTGGAGTTTTTTGGCTTCTGTACATTCGTGCGTCCACCAGGGCTTCAAATTCTTTTTTAAGCAACCAGAAGACTGAGGGATAGCTCTCTTTGCTGCCGCGATTATACACGTTGTAATCCTTTGATTCATTTCATCTACGCTCAGATTATCTAGACTCTCTTTATCCAGACTGGCTTGATCGGTAAAGAGAGCCCAGTCTGCCAAATGAAGTCGCCAGCGGGGTGGTCTGGAGGGTATGGTAGGAAGTGCTGTGGTTAGACTGATGAGTGCAGGCATGTGGTCACTACCGTATGGATTATCTATTACCTTCCATTTAAAATCTGTGAACAGCGCTGGAGAGCATAGCGCAAGGTCCAGGCAGCTCATAGCTCTTGAACTTGGGGAGCAGTAAGTGGCAGCGCCAGAATTTAAAAGACAAACATCGTTGGCTAAAATAAAATCTTCAAGTGTTTGTCCTCTAGAGTCAACTGTTTTACTACCCCAAAGCGTGTTATGTGCGTTAAAATCACCTGCTATCACAAAAGGTTCGGGTAGTTGGTCTAAAATTAATTCTAAATCGCTTACGGTGAATTGCGTGTGCGGTGGAATGTAGAGGGAACAGACGGTGATGGTTTTGTGCGCTACAATGGTAACGGCGGCGGCCTCTATATGACTATTAATATGAATTTCTCTCACTGCTATACCACCTTTAACAACAACAGCCACACCGCCCGACAGTCGGCTTGCCTGCGTACGATCGCGCCGCACAACAGTGAAGCCTTTTAGGATGTTTTGATATCGATCACCTAGGTTGGTTTCCTGAAGGCACAAGGCTACAGGAGAAAAGTCGTGTAGTATTTCCTTTACGTCACCAAAATTGTTTAAAAGCCCTCTACAGTTCCAATGAATTATAAAAGCCATGTTGAATGTAAAAGTTTAAAAATCGAAGGACAAGTGAGTAGGATATAGTAGAATGGAGGTGACTTGCTTCTAAAAGAACTAAAAAATGCGAGTTCCAAAATGGTGTAGGTTCACTTATTTTACAGGACCCTTTTCTGGCCCTGTAATTGGGGTTTTGCTTTTTTTGGAGCGGTCGAGAGTGTCTCGCCGCTCCTTAGGCGCTGCCTGCACCGCTGGGCTAGAAGTAGTGTCCATCGCCTCGTGCAAGACGTCGGACAGTTGCTCTAGCGAGCGATGATGGCGTTGTGTAGGCCTCGTCTTGGCAGACGAGGCCTTTGACCCCACCAGAGAAGAGGTCGGCAGGACCTCTTTGGCCTCTGAGCTGTCCCGGCTGGTGCCAGGTCTAGGAGAGGCCTCCAGTGTGGCCACGTTAGGGGAGGGTAGGGCAGCCGTGGCTGCTCCCACCGTGGGGGCGAGGGGCGGTCGCCTCAGCGCACTACGCGTGGCCTGGACGGCCGCCTGATGCCGTTGTGGTGCTGGCCCCCGTTGCACCACTTCGGCGAATGATGACTTTTTAGCAAGGTACGGTGAGAGGCGCTGTCTGGCTTCGCGGAAGCTTATGTTTTCCTTATATTTGATAGTGATGACCTCCTTCTCTTTTCTCCAAGCTGTGCAGGATCTCGAGTACGCCGGGTGGTCACCATCACAATTTGCACAGTGAGCTTCAGCATTGCAGTTGTCATCAGCAGAGTGTCCCGTAGCACTGCACTTAGCACAAGTAAGCTGCCCTCGGCAGCTCTGTGATGCATGGCCAAACCTTTGGCACTTGAAGCAGCGCCTTGGGTTCGGAATGTATGGTCTGACGTGCAACTTCAAGTAGCCTGTTTCTATTTCGTCTGGGAGTGTGCTAGAGTTGAAGGTAACGATTATGTGCCTAGTGAGTATTTCCCTGTTGTCTCGTCTGATTTTTATTCGTTGTACCTGTACAACATTCTCATCCTTCCAGCCGGCCAGGAGTTCATCGTCAGTAAGGTCCATGAGGTCATCGTCTGACACGACACCCTTCACCGTATTCATTGTTCTGTGGGCGGTGACAGTTATCGGTTGGTCCCAAACGCTACAAGGTTCGTCAATTTTTGATACTGCGACTTATCTTTAACTTCAACCAGCAGGTCCCCACTGGCCATCTTCGTGGCTTTGTAGCCGCTTCCGATGGTCTCAGTGAGACACCTTGACACTAGGAAAGGTGAAATGTTACGGACTTTTTTGTCGGCGTTCTCACAGTGGATGACGTGATACTTGGGGAAGGTGTCTTTCTTTTTCTGGAGGATTTCAGCGGTTGCATCGGTGCGCCCCCGCTTCGGGGGACGATCATTTGCGAAAATGTTGGACGATCCCATTAAATGAGTACATTGTTCGGCAACAATGCCAGTCACCCACCACCGAGCCCAACAAGGGGACACGGCAGAGGTTGTGATGGAGCAAGCCCTGCCATGCCAACTGTACATCGTTGCTATAACCAAATATGGTGTACCCAAGGTAGGACCACCACACAAGGTTAACCCTCGCCGCCAGGAAAATTGGGAGTAAATAGAAGAGAGTAGAAGACAGGACAGATAGATAGCGAGAGATAAAGACGAAGATGTAGGCAGAGAGAGATAGGAAAAGGCGACTGCCGATTTCCCCTGGGTGGGTCAGCCCAGGGGTGCCGTCTACGTGAAGCCGGGGCCAAAGGGGTGTGTTGCCTCTGCCGGGGGGCCTTAAAGGTCCAATCACCCAGCGTCGGCTCAACCCCCAGGATTCCCTTTTCCCCGGACACGGCAAAGCCACGCACGGCTAGGCGTGGGAGGGAGTCAAAACTCCCCCGTTAGCTCGGGTCCGTGGTGTCGCTACACACCAAACGCCTACTTGCGCAGGCGCCCCTGCGGGGAGAAATTTATGAATATCAGAGCAGTCGACGCGCGGCAACAAGCCCACTTTGCTTACACAGTCGCCCGCACAAAGCGTGAATAAGTCACTCGAAGCAAAGTCTCGTCTTTTTTTAGTACCACTCGAGGTCTTCCTGGCACAGCGTTGGGGTGTAGTCTTTTGGTTAGGCTGGCATCGTGCACGACTTTTCTTGGAGTTAAATTTGCGTCCCACTCGCACTCGATCACGCCTGAATGCTACACCAACGCTCGCAAACACGACTGCGCTGCTGCACTTTCCAACCGCTTCTGACGAAAAATGGCTGCCTAACCAGAGTGAATAGCGTCACCGCCGTTCATGCAAGCTCCCTATATTGTAACAGTAGCTTTAGCACCAGTTATGATGGCACAAAAGTTGTAGAATGTATTGTGCATTATTAGAATAATTTACCTTCATGATGCTCTCCACAAGCGTAGCACCAGGGGCAGCCAAACATGTCATTGATGATGTTTGATGTTTTATGGCGCAAGGGCCGATTCACGGCCAAAGAGCGCCAGTTCATCTTACTAAAAAATATGGACAATGATTGTGATAAGCGGCTGTATAAGGGCCATAAAATTCCTCGCAGTAAGGCGGGTAAAAACATACAGGTAATAAAATCATGACCATGCCGTGAAAGGTGTGTGTGATGTGAACAGATGACAAAAGTTGGTGATGATAAAAGACGATGGTGGATATGTATGGCAATAGCACAAGTGCCTCACTCGTTCAAACCCTTGCGTCCAAGGGCCGTGAGGCATGTGCTTTTTTGTGTAGCCACCGCAGCAAAAACCTCTCTGGAGAGGTCATGCTACGGTATGCCCGGGTATATGACATGAAAGCTGTGAATTTCTTTTAAAAACGCTAACAATGAATTATGACTAAAAAGTGGTTCCCTACCGACAAACATTGCAGGGTGTAAAGGTATATGTTGTCGGTAGAGTATTGGAAAATGTTGTTTTCTAAGAGTTTCTAAGTGTTTACACTGAATTAACATGTGAAGGACGGTTAACCTTTTACTTGCCAATGTTCCAAAATTGGAACATACGAAACCTAATTTTTTATTTCCTCTCCAATATATCGCATATTAATATTATAAGTTCACGCATACTCATTGATGCTTGTGAAAAACATAGCAGTTTTAATTTCTATTATGTACCTACGGAGAATCATTAGATAAATTTTTAAAAACATGCATATTTTGCGCTCCTTGACCACCAGATGTTTGTTGCACTATTCCGCTAGAAAAAGTAATGTTGCAGTGAGCAAAGCAGAACTAAAATATCGGCAAATAGTTCGGGATTACGTGGCAATACAATAAAAAAATAACAAAGACAATCTAGTTTTCAGCTTGAGAGTTTTGTGCGGATGTTCCTTTTTTGGAACATTGGCGTTTCACAGTGTCAAACGCAGCGTAGACGCACGCGCGCATTTCGCCTCGTTCTTTTTCTTTTTCTGCCTTGTCGATGGCGCCCGCTGGGTGGCGCTTGGCAGAAACTTGAACATAAGCTTTCCTGGGCATCATTTTGAGTTTGCCAGACACGTGCAAAGAGCAGCATTGAACTACAGTGCCTAGCTACATCAATCCCTGTGAATGTAGGTAGAAAACTACCTTGCAGCTGGTTTTCTTTTTCTAGCACTGTGCTTTACACCGCAATAACTTTTGTTGTAGGTCATGGCACAACGCTTCCTCACTTTGGAGGCAGCAATTGACCTTTTGTTCAGCCTTCCCGGTGACGAACGCGAAGGTGCGTCTGTATGCCAATTGCCGCCTGTTGAAGATGGCAATATTACTGACGAGGAACACGTGAACGAAAACGACTTTTCTGAAGTTGTTCCCGATGATGTTTGCGGGCACGTTGAAGTTATGCAGTGCAGCGATGAAGACGTTGATTCGTCTTCTGCATGTTCGAGTCCTGAGCCACGACGAAAGAAACCAGCGGGGCGGCAATTTACTGCTGGAAAAGGACGCAAAGCTTCAACGAACGCTCGGAAAACAAATACTTCAAAGCGCTCCCATACACCAGTATGGGGTGAACATGCCACAAGAACCGGTGGTTGTCCACTGAAGAGCTTCAAAAACATCTAAAAAGAAGAAAGAGGATCTTTCCACTACAAGCGTGACGGGGCTGTCTGCGCATGCAGGTGGAATGACAATGCAGTCGTCACAGTTTCATCTAACCACCTCAGCCAAGAGCCTGTTGGAAGTCCGAAAACGCTCCTCACGACGCCCAAACAAAAAAGGTGGACATTCCTCAACCACAATTGATCAGAAAATACAATTGCGGCAGGGGTGGAGTAGATATAATAGACCGCCTCCTCGCAAGCTATCGACCGAGACTGAGGAGCAAGAAATAGTGGTGGAACCTTTCCAGCAATGGTTTGAACATAGCTGTCGTCGCAGGATGGCTCCTCCATTGCGAGATTCACAAGGGTAGTGATGCCGCCATGACGCACATCGCCTTTCGGCGGGACGTCACCATGTCCTTGCTGCAGCTCAAGCAGAAACTCACTGTAAGACCTGGACCCTGGGTTCATCCGAGATATGAGGACAGAAACACTGATGGCCACTACATCATCTCAACGACTCAGGGAAGGTGCGCGGAATGCAAGAAGAATACAATGAATCAGTGCCAGCAGTGCAAAAAGCAGATGCACAAGAAAGGCTTTGCCGCTTACCACGGTTTGTGATTTGCTCACTGTAGTACAGCCAGTAGTATGAAAGAAGAAACTTTCATGAAGTGTTGTTATAAATATCTATGCTTTCAGAGACATCGTATGACGCTAAATATTATTCTTCCGTTATCCTGAATGAGAAAACCCGACTGGAAAAGTCAATAAAAGTTGTTCCAGAGAAAATGTGTGTTTTGCATATGGGAAATGCCAATGTTCCAAAATGGAACATGCGAAAAAACATGCTTAGTCATTGTGAATGTGGCTGGATCTTTTATCATAGTTAATTTAGAAGGCCAATGCAAATTATCAACATAAATTTCAGTTTTTTTCCTATTGCTTCATAGTGCGGCATTTAAAAGGTTAAGTACTCCCCACATCTGTCACACAATGGTGGATTGCCACCAGACAAAAGGTGTGTGTGTGTCGTGTATGTGTGTCCTATCCTGAGTCTTGTTAGTGTTACCTCTGTTAGACGCGATTTTGATACTGGTGGCCAATGGCCAAGGTGTGGCTGATAACGTGTAGTTTGTTTTGTGTGTGTGTATCCCACTTGCTCTGCCAGTAGTCCCTGAGTTTTCGTTTGAGAGACGGCTTAAGATCAAGGGCCGGAATTGATGTCGGTGTAACGGCGGTGCTTTCGTGGGCGGATGCAGCAAGCTGATCCGCCATCACGTTGCCTTGAATCTCACGGTGCCCTGGCACCCAGCACACAACAACATGTCTGTTGAGTGTGTAGAGGGTGCATAAAATGGAGTAAAGTGAAACGAGGACAGGGTTTTTTTTTGTTTTTTAAGACTGTGCAGAGCCGTTACCACACTGAGGGAGTCTGTATAAATTACTGCTTTTGTATTTGTGATTGTTTGATGTGTTTAGCTGCCACAAGTATCGCGTAAGCTTCCGCTGTGAAGATACTTGTGCCTGGATGTAGAGGGCCAGCATCCGAAAAGGAAGGGCCAACAGCAGCGTAGGACACAGAAGAGTTAGACTTAGAGGAATCTGTGAAAAACTCAGGGACGTGTGTATTTGTATTGAAGTTCCAAGAAGTATGTTCGAATATGGGCAATAGGCGCATGTTTTTGTAACTTCTAAAAAAGACACATCGCAATCTATAGTCTGCCACTGCCACGGTGGCGGGTATGCAACAGGAGCCATTAAACTGTGTTCGAGTGACACTCCAGTGTCCTCAGCTAGACCCTTCAGGCGAACTGAGAAGGGCTGCCTCATTGAAGGCCTGTTTTGAAAAAGAATGGAGCTCGATAAGTCATTAATAATAGAGTATGAGGGGTGCCTCTTGTCTGCTTTCACCTTAAGGAAATATATAAAGGACATGTAGGTTCTTTGCAGATGAAGGGACCACTCATTTGACTCAACGTAAAGGCTTTCTACGGGGCTGGTGCGAAAAGCACCCGTAGAAAGGCGGATGCCCGAATGGTGCACGGGATCCAGCATCTTCAAAGCACTTTGAGTCGCTGACTGATAAACAATGGCCCCATAATCTAAGCGGGTGCGAATAAGGCTTCTATACAGGTTCATGAGGCATTTCCTGTCCCTACCCCACGTAGTACGTGACAACACTTTTTATAACATTCATGGCTTTTAAACATTTTGTTTTTAAATACTTTATGTGGGGTACGAAGGTCAACTTGTTGTCCACGATTAAGCCTAAGAATTATGCTCGGCTTTGACGGACAGTTGTTGCCCGTTCAGTTGAATGTCGGGTTCCGAGTGCATGCCTCTCTTTCGAGAGAACAAGACACATGTGCTCTTTTGTGGGTTAAGTCGAAATCCGTTTTCATCTGCCCATTTGGAGACCTTATTTAAACCAAGCTGAACCTGCCGCTCACACATGGCCAAGTTGCATGACTTGAAGCCAAGCTGAACGTCGTCGACATATGTTACAATAGATGGGGT
>WOVY01001326.1:0-140093 GCA_013436015.1 Rhipicephalus annulatus | reverse complement strand
GGAGGGCGAAATATACTTTAAGCGGGTGAAATAACTAAAGTAGGTTATCTGAATGGTGGCTAAAGTCAAGGCAGGAGCGAAAATTAAATCCTTCACTGCAAATTACCAGTCCTCAACTTCACTATTTGAAAGAAAAAAAAGATAAACCTAATTTCTGTTCACTAAGGATAACGGCTAGATGGCGTTTAGCTGGCGCCCAGTCTAAAGGGTACAGCCACATCCATCCATCCATCCGCGATGCTATTGGCCGTGGCCGCTAGGACCGGTGCGGTTGCCGCGCGGCCTGCATTCAGCAAGTTGGATGTTTCCCCCCAAAAACTTGCGACTTCTAACGGGCGTCATTAATTGCAGAATTAATGACGCCTGTTACTGCGCAGAAATATATCAAAATTGTATGTCCGATTCCTAAAAATCAGGGTAAATTGCAACCGGAAGCTTCTGTTGTCGTTTCACGAACCCTTTAAGGCTGCTTGCAAGTCGTGAATTTTGAAAGGTCGATCGAGGTCTCTATTGTCAGACCCTGCATGCGAGTTTGCAAGTCCTTGTGAGTCCCGATGAGTGCAGACGCGCTGATCTCACAGTTAATCGGCCAGTTTCTTGACATCTTCTTCAAAAGCGTATGTGTCCTTTTGAAGATGATTTAGAGTTTCTAGTTTGCTTGTTGTCGGGTAGTTTGTGTAGCTCAGAACAAGCACCAGGTGTTATTACTGCAAATTTGTCCTCCTGTCATAATGCAACAGTCCAATCAATCACAGTCGGCAAGTTGTGCGGGATATTGCTTTGCTTGTTGAGTGATTTGGGCGGTGTTTGAGTTTTTTGCTGTGTTTTTTTCATTGCCACCTGTGGACTATGTGGTGAAGTGCCTCCCAGAGATGAAGAAAATGGTTGTTTACCTTCATAATTGCCTCGCATAACCTGACTTGAGCTTCAGGTCGGTTGAGATGACTGAAAAGTTTTTTGAGCCCAATTATAGTATCTCTGTTCATGAATGGGGATCGAGATGTGTACTCTTGTAGCAGTGTTGTGACAAGGAATCGCTATTCCCATAATCCGAACTGTTGCGCTAACGCTAGATATAACTGCATAATGCGAGGAATATGATTACGAGCTATACTTGCCTAGTGAATCAGAACAAAAACAGAAAAGGGCTTTTTTTAGATCCGAACTGAATGCGCCTTCATTGCAGATCACCGAAACACACATACACAAAAAAACGCACACATTGTGCGTCATGTCACTACCACTTCGTATGCACAGACTAGCATTTTGAAAAAGCCCACTACTCACTTGCTCCGTCAACTGCACAACCAGGGGCTGGCTGTTCATTGCGACGAATGTCCGAATCTTATCACAGGTGGGCTTCAATGCGAGAGTGTTTTTGCGCTCGTCAAACTGCGAAAGGAGAAACCGTCAACATTCATTTTGGTGCGAACGTACGTTCACAGGCAGACACGACTTATATTGAAACCTTTCCACTAAATTAAGATGAAATTGTAGCGCATGAAATGAAATCTGTGACAGAGCCGCTGTGAGTATATGCACAACACATGGTAGTTTATTGCAGATGCGATTGTAGTGTACAAAACGAAAATATAGGTAAACCTGTGGCAATCCAATGTGGAACACAATGTATGTTGACAGCAGTTGCAACTGATCAAAACATCATGCAAAAGGGTGACGGCTTGGCTATAGTGTCGACATCAGGTTATTTGCACCTCAATTGAAGCCGCACGTTTTAATCTAGTTCAGAAAAGTCTACACCTAATTTAATCACAACCAAAAGTGTTAAAACCGCACTGCACATGTAATTTTCCATGCTGAGTGAATGGGCGCTGTGCAAGCCACAAGTGATGTATGATCCTCGCCATTTTTAATTTTTGTATGTCATAATTGTACTGAAAAGACATGCTGAAGAACTTCGGGTGCCATTTGCAGACGCTTGTAGCCAACAATCAGGAGCAGATTACAAATCCTAATTGCCGAAAAGACCATGGTACAACGATTGTTGCACCATGACATGCTGGCAGACCAACTCAGGGCTGTCTATAGGACCCGTGTGGCGGCAGAGTTGCTTGGCCTCTCTGTACGGACGTGGGAGCAGCCAGCATCAGTCCTGGACTGGTTCTCAGGACTTATTAAAGTTATTTAGACCATACCGTACTACCTGCAGCACTGGTCCGTGCATTGAGACACCCTCAAGTCACCCTAAGTACAGCTGCAAATGACCGTATGGGAAAACGCAGCCGCGTTTCAAGCGTACATAAAGTGTGTGGGGGTCGAGGCCCACCACGGTGGTCACTGCGTGAACGTCAACCATTTTGGATTTTTTTTCACCCATGACAAGGGTTGAGTGGGCGTTCTCTCAATTCAAGGGGGAGCATTGTCCAATCGCCGCCGGAGCAGCTGGATGCTGCCTAATATTTTTTTATTGTGAGGCTGACTTTGCTCGCGGCTCTATCCGTCTCTCGGCGACCGTCCGCACTCTACCCCTCTCCTTGCGTGAGCATCAGAAGATGGGGTGGAGGAGGTGGCAGAGCACTGCCTCCAGTTCGTTTCTCTGTTCCCATTCATTTCTTCGCCGCACAGCAGCTGCGTGCCCGTATAGCACGCGCTCCCTTCGTTGCACTCTTCACGCTGCGCTGGGTGTTCACATTGCGGCATACACCCTCACAGTAATACTACACAAAGGAATAATGGAAGCATAAGCGATACGTAGCATATACACTCAGGAAAGCTTGTGCGGGGGCTAATTGGAACATACTGTAGGTAAAAGCAGCGCTGCAAAGTTAAGGATGAAAAAAACTGCACTAACCAAGACAAAGCGCCTCTAACTGAATGAATTGAAAGAAAGACTAAGAGGGTGGGCTGGCATATGAGGGAAAAGGCACTGAAAATAAACCACGCACGATCCTGCCGGGGTGCTATCTATGCCGTTAACCATAGCACCATGGTAGAATCATGCATGGTTTGCTATCAGTGCCCTCTCTCTCGACTGTCATCCCACCCACTCTCTGTTTTGTTTTTCAGTAAACTTCATTTTTTGAAGCGCGTTCTCTGTGTTCGTACAGTTTTTTTTTCGTCCTTAACTTTTGCAGCGAAGCCTTTAACTTGAACATATACGCAAAGGAACACTACACGGAAACACACAAATGGAAACAAGTTGAAAGAGAAGTGAACATTAGCGCTGCTTTTCATTCACAGATAGTTCTCTTTAGTGCGAGATGGTACTATTTTTCTTTCAATCACAAGTATGAGTACAACGAAGGAAAACGAAAGCTCGCGCTGCTTGGGCTTCTATTGTGAAGGGCTATCGAAGTTTCGACAGAGTTCTCAGGTTCTTCGTTGACACGATTTACTAATGACTCAACGGTCTTCCTAACGTTTCGTATAGCAGCCCATGCTTGACCTTTGAGTGAATAGACTGTGCAGGCGGGCCTTCGAAACGCCCTTCTGACAGTCGCATTATTCCCCTGCTCGAGCCTGGCAGCATCGGTTGGGCTTCAGGTAGGCCATAATCTGCGCCCACTGCAAATGGATACTGGGAACATGCAGGCAGTGAACAAAAAGCTACGCCTAACAGCAGTGTGTAGTGCTCGCCCAAGGTCGTACCGAGGCGAGTATCATTTATCAGAGATATACGCAAATTGACAGGTTCCCAACTCGCCCCAGGAGCTCATCAACTACTGCCGATTAGGCGAATGTCTCCGATCTAAACGATTGCAACTGAAGATTAAGATAAGGCGCATCTAAGAGGCCGCGCAGTACCTTTATTTTGAATGCCTCTGTGTGTCAAAATAATTAGGTGGTTTAAAACCAATAAACTGAGGAGAACGAGCACCATCATTTGCCCTCTCTCTCGAGTGCCACCCCATCCTCTTTTGTATTTTTGTTGTTTCAATAAAATTGGTTGTTGAATGCGATGTCGGTATACATCAAAAATACGACGAGCAAAAGTTTCTACTGCATCAATTATTACCTGGCGAGATTTATACTGAGGTATGCACAAAGAAAAATGAAAAACTTTCTTTTGGAAAAAAATATTCATGAAAACGAAATGTAGATAATAGCTGCCAGTGCATTGATTGATTGATATGAGGGGTTTAACGTCCCAAAACCACCATGTGATTATGAGAGACGCTGTATTAGAGGGCTCTGGAAATTTCGATAACCTGGGGTTCCTTAACGTGCACCCAAATCTGAGCACACCGGCCTACAACATTTCCGCCTACATCGGAAATGCAGCCGCCGTAGCCGAGATTTGATCCCGTGACCTGCGGGTCAGCAGCCGAGTACTGTAGCCACTAGACCACTGCGGTGGGGCGTGGCTGCCAGCGAAGTTGTGCCTCACCTTTCGTATAAGAATATACGCAGTGTATGTTGCATCAATGTTGCATTTTTGATTCGTTCGACCTAACAATCGTCTCTTAAGAAAGAGTGGTCTGACATGAACGCGCATTTTAATGCGGCCCTGCAGCACTTTTGAAGCATGGTCAGAAAACGCTGTCGATCAGTAGGTGAGGCTCCTGGCAACACGTGAGCCAAATATTATAGCGCAGCATTCGGCCTAGAATACACAATAAATTATCAGTCAGCTAAAATTGCTTTCTTTTTTCTTGACAAATCGCGCATTATACCCAAAAACTACGTAGCCCATCTATCCGCCAATGGCTTATTTGAACATGGCGCGCTCACTCGTTACAGAGGTCACCGCAGGAGGCCGCTACAGCTCAAGGTTCTAGGCTAGAAGGGGACGATGCTTTTGAGTATATAAGAACAAGGGTGACAGAATAATTTCAACAAAGAAGTGCTTTATGCACCACGATAGACAATGATGAATCAAGTGTTGCAAAGGCTCCTTTTACACAACGAGAGTGGGAAAGGGTTTAGGAAAGGGTTCCTAGTAGTACATCAACAGGCCCAGATGGCATTCCAATTATGCTGATAAAGACATTAGGTCCGAAGACTAAGCAGGCTTTCAGAGAGGCAGTGAGCAAAATCATAATTGATGGTAAAGTTCCAGATGGATGGAAGCAGCAGGATGAGCATGATCTATAAAGGAAAGGGGGACAAAGCTGACATAAACACACCGTCCTATAACAGTGACATCAGTCGTCTACAGACTGGCGATGCAGATTATAAAGGAAAGACTGAAGGCATTGATAGAGGATGAGGGGGTGCGGGTGAGCTGCAGAATGGGTTTCTGAAACACAGGAGGCTGGAAGACAATCTGTTCTCACTAACGCAGTGCATCGAAATAGCAGAAAAGGAACACAGGCCCCTGTGGCTAACATTTTTGGATATCAAGGAAGCATACGATAGCGTGGTTCAAGAGGAATTGTGGGGATTACTGGACACACTAGGCGTGGAACATGGAGTCACTAATCTTTTAAAGGATATCTATAAAGGTAACAAGGTAGGTATAAATTGGGACAAACAGGTATCCAAGCCTGCAGAAGTAAAACGGGGGCTTAGGCAGGGGTGTCCCTTGTAATCCTTATTATTAGTGATGTACGTACAAGGATTAGAGACCAAATTAGAGAGAAGTGGACTGGGCTTCAACCTCTCTTTTGTCAAACAAGGAAAACTCATTGATCAGGCACGCAGATGATATAGTGCTAATGGCTGACAACTAGGAATATTTGCAGAGATTGATGGACATCTGCGGTAATGAGGGAGATAGGTTAGATTTCAGATTCTGTAAGGAAAGTTCAGCAGTCTTGACTTGTAAGGATCCCCGCAGGGGCGCCTGCGCAAGTAGGCGTTTGGTGTGTAGCGACACCACGGACCCGAGCTAACGGGGGAGTTTCGGCTCCCTCCCACGCCTAGCCGTGCGTGGCTTTGCCGTGTCCGGGGAAAAGGGGATCCTGGGGGTTGAGCCGACGCTGGGTGATTGGACCTTTAAGGCCCCCTGGCAGAGGCAACACACCCCTTTGGCCCCGGCTTCACGTAGACGGCACCCCTGGGCTGACCCACCCAGGGGAAATCGGCAGTCGCCTTTTCCTATCTCTCTCTCCCTACATCTTCGTCTTTTGTTCTCACTTTACATCTTTCCTGTCTTCTCCTCACTTCATTTTACTTCCAATTTTCCTGGCGGCAAGGGTTAACCTAGTGTAAATATCCAACCTTGGGTAGATATATTAGGTTATAGCGGCCATGTACGGCTGGCGCCTGCGCCTCCTTCGCGTCTCGCAGCGTCCCCTTGTTGGGCTCGGTGGTGGGTGGCTGGCATGGCCGCCGAATAAGCTATCAAATTTATCGGATCCCCTAGCCCTTTCACAAATAATCGCCCCTCCAAGAGGTGGCGCACCGACGCAATTTTTGAATTGGTTCCAAACAAAAAAGATAACTTCCCCAAGTACCACGTTATCCACTGTGAAAGTACAGACAAGAAAGCTAGAACTATTTCACCTTTCCTTGTGTCCAAATGTCTCATAGAAACGCTGGGCGCAGGCTACAAGGCCACAAAGAGCGCCAGTGGTGACCTGTTACTTGAAATAAAAGACAATGCACAGTACCAAAGGCTACATAAACTCACAGCATTTGGGGATCAGCCTATCACAATCACACCGCATCAAACCATGAACACAGTGAAGGGTGTTGTATCAGATGGAGACCTGATGGACCTCTCTGATGATTAACTTCTAACAGGCTGGAAAGAGGAAAACGTCATTCAGGTGCAGCGTATCAAAATAAGAAGAGAA
The DNA here is from genome assembly GCA_013436015.1 of Rhipicephalus annulatus. Lineage (NCBI taxonomy): Eukaryota > Metazoa > Arthropoda > Arachnida > Ixodida > Ixodidae > Rhipicephalus > Rhipicephalus annulatus. The sequence continues at coordinate 133,392 of WOVY01001326.1, read as the reverse complement.
AATAAGGAAATCCCAACGAAGCACATCATACTAACTTTCGCATCTAGCACCCTCCCCATTGAAATAGCCACAGGATATCTTAAACTGCCAGTTAGACCATACATACCCAACCCGCGGCGCTGCTTCAAGTGTCAAAGGTTCGGGCACGGCTCCCAGAGCTGCCGAGGACAGATTACCTGCGCGAAATGCGGCACCAAAGGTCATACCGCTGACGATGACTGTCAGCTACAAGTGCACTGTGCAAACTGTGAGGGTGACCATCCTGCATATTCCAGGTCATGCGTGGCCTGGAAAGTGGAAAAAGAAATTATTAATACAAAGTTTAAATTGAACATAAGCTTCCGTGAAGCGCGGCAGCGCGTTTCCCCGCATTTTGCTGGGAACACATCGTATGCCGAAGTGGTGCGAGGGGGGTCAGCACCACTTCGGTTTTCGGCAATACCTTGGACCACGCCCAGCGTGCCGAGGCAAACGCCACAAACCTCCATGGGTGGAGCAGCCTCGGCTGCCCCACCCGCCTTGAATACAGCCCCACCGAAGGCCCCTGTGAACCTTGGCAGCAGCCAGGGCACCACACAAACTAAAGAGGTCGCCTCGACCTCCAGCGCGGTGGGGTTTAAGGCTCCGTCTGTCACGACGAAGCCTACAACGAAAGCAACATTATCTGTCGTCTCTCCTGAGGCGATGGACACATCAACTGCACCGGCGCAGACTGCGCCAAAGGAGCGGCGGGGTTCCCTCGACCGCTCTAAAAAAGACAAAACTGTAATTACAGGGCCTTCTAAAGGCTCTGTAAGATAAGTCACTTCTCTATTTAGACACCAGCCACACTCATTTCGTACACACAGCACTTCTTTACTCCCATAATGGAGACACAAATTATACAATGGAACGTCAGAGGACTACTTCGAAACCTCGACGATGTTCAAGAACTTCTACACAAACATTCTCCAAAAGTGCTGTGTGTACAGGAAACACACCTAAAATCCAAGAATACAAATTTTTTGCGTCAATATGTTGTCTTCCGAAAGGACAGATATGATGCTGTGGCGTCATCTGGTGGTGTAGCCATTATAGTTAATCGAAGAGTAGCATGCAGTCATCTACCACTACTAACATCCCTAGAGGCAGTGGCTGTTCGAGCAGTTCTATTGAATAAGCTCGTGACCATCTGCTCTCTATACATACCGCCGCAACACCGCCTGGAAAAACATGATTTTTAGTCTTTAATAGATGAGTTACCAGAATCTTATTTGGTTCTAGGGGACCTGAATGCGCACAGCGGTTTATGGGGTGATTCTCGCTGCGACGCACGAGGTCGTCTCATTGAACAGTTCCTTTTTTCCTCCGGCGCCTGTCTGTTGAATAGGAAAGAGGCAACATATTATAACCTTGCCAACAAAACCTACTCTTCCATAGATCTCAGCATCGCATCTCCTTCACTTGTACCATTACTCCAATGGAAAGTTCTAAATAATCCCTATGGAAGCGACCATTTTCCTGTCGTTTTGAGTACACAAACATCATACGAATATCCTCCACGAGTTCCCAAATGGCTTATACACAAAGCCAACTGGGAACAGTTTCATAACAAAGCTCACTTATCTTGGACTGACATATGTGGGCTAAGCATAGATGAAGCTGTGCAGTACTTCACAGCTCTCCTTATTAACACAGCAGCCAAATGCATCCCACAAACATCTGGACAGCCCGGCAAGCGACACGTCCCATGGTGGAACACAGAGTGTCGTAATGCGCGAAAGGAACAGAACAGGGCATGGAGGTTGCTGTGCAAATCGCCGACAGCGGAAAACCTTGAGAGCTTTAAGAAAATAAAGTCTCAAGGCAGGAGAACGCGTCGGCAGGCCAGAAGAGAAAGCTGGCACAAGTTTTTATCGGGGATTAATTCTTATACCCAAGAGGCTAAAGTCTGGAACATGGTTGGTAGAGTAGCAGGAAGACAAGTGCATTCACTTCCACTCGTGAACACACAGGGTGACAGCCTGGAAGATCAGGCGAACTTCCTCGGTGCACACTTCGAGCAGGTCTCTAGCTCTTCACACTATACTGAAGCTTTTCTAAGATACAAAGCAAAAATCGAAAAGCAGAAACTGGAATACAAGTGTACAAAATACGAGGCATACAACCAACCTTTCAACTTAGCTGAGCTACAAACATCACTAAATTCCTGCAGTAATTCTGCCCCAGGCCATGACCATGTCATGTATGAAATGTTGAAAAACCTGCCGCTTGAAACTCGAAAAACTTTACTCTCCCTATACAATGTTATCTGGCTTTCTGGCACCATACCTACTTCCTGGAAAGAAGCCATTGTTATCCCTATTTTGAAACAGGGCAAGGACCCTTCCTCTGTTTCAAGTTATAGACCAATTGCACTAACCAGCTGCCTTTGTAAACTCTTTGAAAAAATGATAAACCGCCGACTTTTATATTTCCTTGAAACACACAATCTGCTTGACCAATACCAATGTGGGTTTCGAGAGGGTAGATCTACCACCGACCATCTGGTGCGTATCGAGGCACAGATCCGAGACGCTTTCGTCCACAAACAATACTTTCTTTCTGTGTTTCTCGATATCGAAAAGGCTTACGACACAACATAGCGTTTTGGCATATTAAGAGACTTGTCTCGCCTGGGTGTGCGCGGTAGAATGCTTTCCATAATTGAGAGTTACTTGTCCAATCGGACATTCCGTGTCCGAGTGGGCAGTGTTCTCTCACAAACATTTGTCCAGGAAACAGGCGTGCCACAAGGTGGCGTACTTAGCTGCACACTTTTTATTATCAAAATGAAATCCTTGCACTTGTCCATTCCTCGCAATATGTTTTATTGTACATATGTCGACGACGTTCAGCTTGGCTTCAAGTCGTGCAACTTGGCAATGTGTGAGCGGCAGGTTCAGCTGGGTTTAAATAAGGTCTCCAAATGGGCAGATGAAAACGGATTTCAACTTAGCCCACAAAAAAGCACGTGTGTCTTGTTCTCTCAAAAGAGAGGCATGCACTCAGAACCTGACATTCGGCTGAACGGGCAACGTCTGTCCGTCAAAGCCGAGCATAAATTCTTAGGCTTAATCTTGGACAACAAGTTGACCTTCGTACCGCACATCAAGTATTTAAAAACAAAATGTTTAAAATCCATGAATGTTATAAAAGTGTTGTCACGTACTACGTGGGGTAGTGATAGGCAATGCCTCATGAACCTCTATAGAAGCCTTATTCGTACCCGCTTAGATTATGGGGCCATTGTCTATCAGTCTGCTACTCAAAGTGCCTTGAAGATGCTTCACCCCGTGCACCATTTGGGCATCCGCCTTTCTACGGGTGCTTTTCGCACCAGCCCCGTAGAAAGCCTTTATGTTGAGTCAAATGAGTGGTCGCTTCATCTGCAGAGAACTTACATGTCCTTTGTTTATTTCCTTAAGGTGAAAGCAGACAAGAAGCACCCCTCATACTCTACAATTAATGATTTGTCGAGCTCAACTCTGTTTCAAAACAGGCCTTCGATGAGGCAGCCCTTCTCAATTCGCCTGAAGTGTCTAGCTGAAGAAACTGAAGTGTCACTTGAACACAATTTAATGGCTCCTGTAGCATACCCGCCACCGTGGCAGTGGCAGACTATAGACTGCGATGTGTCTTTCCTAGAGGTTACAAAACATGCACCTATTGCCCATATCCGAACATACTTTCTGGAACTTCAACACAAATACACATGTCCTGAGTTCTTCACAGATGCCTCCAAGACTAACTCCTCTGTGTCCTACGCTGCTGTCGGCCCATCCTTTTCGGATGCTGGCCCTCTACATCCACGCACAACTATCTTCACAGCGGAAGCTCACGCGATACTGGTGGCAGCTAAACACATCAAACAATTACAAATACAAAAAGCAGTAATTTATACAGACTCTCTCAGTGTGGTAACGGCTCTGCACAGTCTTAAAAAACAAAAAAAACCCAGTCCTTGTCTCACTTTACTCCATTTTGTGCACACTCTACACGCACAAACAACATGTTGTAGTGTGCTGGGTGCCAGGGCACCGTGAGATCCAAGGCAACGTGAGGGCGGATCAGCTCGCTGCATCCGTCTATGAGAGCACCGCCATTACATCGATATCAATCCCGGCCCTTGATCTTAAGCCGTCTCTCAAACTAAACCTCAGGGACTACTGGCAGAGCAAGTGGGATACACACACACAAAACAAACTACACGTTATCAAGCCACACCTTGGCCATTGGCCACCAGTATCAAAATCACGTCTAACAGAGGTAACACTAACAAGACTCAGGATAGGGCACACATACACGACACACACACATCTTTTATCCGGTGATGATCCACCATTGTGTGGTAAATGTGGTGAGGCTTTAACAGTTCTTCACGTTTTAATCCAATGTAAACAGTTAGACCCTCTAAGAAGACAACACTTCCCATTACCCTACCGACAACATATACCTTTACACCCTGCAATGTTTGTCGGTAGGGAACCACTTTTCACCCATAAATCATTGTTAGCTTTTTTAAGAGATGTTAATTTTTACCATGTTTTTTACCCAGGCATTGCGTAGCACGACCTCTCAAGAGAGGTCGCTGCTGCAGTGATTACATTTAAAAGCACTTGCCTCGCAGCCCTTGGACATAAGGGCACTGATGAGGCAAGTGTGCTAGTGCCAAATATTTTTACATGTTTTTATTATCAAAACCTTTGTCACCCTTTTTAATAAGCATATCACGCCACTGTCATGTCTTTAATACTTATGTTTTTACCCGCATTATCGCGAGGAATTTTAAGGCCCCTATACAGCCACGCAACATATCATTGTCCGCATCTCTATACTCATTGAAATGGCGCTCTTTGGCCATCAATTGGCCCTTGCGCCATAAAACATCACACATCATCATGACTTGTAATGATAATGAAGGTAGTGAGCTTAGAATACATTAGTTAACGCTAGAGATAACAGATAAATACAAATATCTGAGCGTATGGATAAGCAATCAGGCCGAGTACCTAAGGCAACACGTAATATACGGGACGACTAAAGGTAACGGGAATGCAGCAGTGATGAAAAACAGGGCAATGTGGGATTACTATACATAGTGTTCATGTGATGTCACTTCCGCCGTTGTCGCCCTCTCCCACCTTGCCTGGGTATCTACGGCAGTTCGCGTGCTTCATCGATATTTTTGGAAGGCTCGTTATCTGTAGCTGTGTACAATGTTGAAAGAGAAGGATTGTGTTTTTTTGTTGTCATTCTTTACCGACCTCATCAGATCAGGAAGGGCTCGTTTGTTCATTCAATACAAGATCAGAAAATCAAGATGTGCGACACGTATACCAGCCGCCGCGTACACCGGCTGCCCGCCACGATAGATAACTGCCCATTATCTCGCTTTCACTAAAAACACCTCAAATTGCGTGGCCCAAGAACAAGTGAAATCCCAAAGTCTCTCGAGCTGCAATATTAAGAGTGGATTAGCGAAGCGCAGCAGCTCCCATCTAAAATAAGTCGTGCAGAGCGAGACAAGTTTACAAGAGATATAATATTATCAATATATTGCTGTGGTCCACGCCCTCAAATTAGCAGCGTCCCCCCCCCCCCAAGTGTTTTAAACTGTGCTGCTGTTGAGTCTGTTTGATTGGAATTTGGGGAAAGAGCCGAGGAAAACATTATGCGAGGCAGATAGAGACTTCACGTGGTGCGTGCCGCGGTAATGTCGCTCATCACTTTCTTTTTTCGCGAATGTTTTGACACATTTTCACCTTGTATTTCACTTTTTTTACGCTAATGTACAGTGGAGACCATGAAAATGATCGAGACCGTGTTAGGGAATTATTTGACCAATTATTTATATTCCTGACCCCCAACTCGAACCAATCGACTATACTTCAGAGTGAACTAATATTGTTTCGCATCCAATTTAACGGTTTCTTTCAATGCAATGCCCGACTTTCTGCGATCACCATCACGATTTTGACCACCTCCCTAACACACTGAATGTACACGCAGTGGTTACTGACAAGTTTGCATGTACAGTATCTTGGTAAGCTATCTCTGTTTGCAGGTAAGTGCTTGGCTATGGCACTTACCCGGAATGAAGTTACACCTGAAGACGCAATTATCACCAAGATTCTACAAGTAGTTTTTTTTTGTTAATCCGTGCCAGCCAAACACACCGGTACTTTTTGGAAAATCGCAAAGTGCGTTCTCAACTTTGGGTAATAACTTTCGGCGAAGAAACACCCCGAAGTTCTACTCTCTCATCGGGGACTACTAAATCAACTTGCCTCACTTGCAGCCCTCAAACTTGCATGGTGAGGCAAAACTAAATTGGCGCCAGCACGAGGAGACAACATGGTTGCGGTAAGCGACGGAGTCGGCAGGTACCCGGGCATGTCGGTGGCGCATTTCGGAAGTGACGAAGGAGCGCTGCGTGACGCACGTGCACACTATGTATAGGTATGATGTTGTGAGAGGAATATGAAAAGGGGTCATGGTTCGTGGTCTGATGTTTGGCAATGTGGTCGTGTGCATGAGATCAGAAGCTCTAGCAACATTATAAAGTAAGCAACGTGGAATATGTAGGCTTGCATTAGGAGCTCACGGGGAGTACATGGTACACGGGGGGAATCAGGGAGTACAAGGTGATGTGGGATGAACATCATTTGAGGGCACGGAAGCTAGCAGCAAGATAAAAACTGAGAAGCGAATGAGAAAATGGGGGAGGAGCGTTGGGCTAAAAAGGTGCTCAGCTACTTGTACATAAAGGATGTAGATACGAAAGGGAGGAAGCAAACCAGAAAGTTGACAGGTAAATACTTCGAAATCAGCAGGGGGCCAAACCAAAAAGTATTATCGGTTAAGAAGGTGATGGAAGCTGATACCAATATGTGGGAAATTGGCATGATTAAGAAGTCCGCACTAACGATCTATCAAGCTTTTATGCAGGAAATTGCCAAGGAAGGGATCTATAATAATACTCGGGGTAGTTCTCTACTGTTTAAGGCTAGGACGGGAGAATAGCGAACCTAGACATATCGGGCCAAATACGAAGGGGTAGACACAGTATGCAGTGCGTGCTGAGAACAAGAAGAAACTGCCGAACACTTGATAATGTTTTGTAAAGGGCTTCGCCCTATAATTTGGCATGATGGCGCAGATTTTTTCAAAGCACTTGGGTTTAGGAAGAGACAAGACAAAATAAACTTTAAGCGAGTAGAATTGACTAGAACGAGGTTATCTGATTGGTGGCTGAAGTCAAGGCCCGAATTAAATCCTTCACTGAAAAGCACGAGTCCTCTAACCTCACTATTGAAAAGGAAAAAAATAAATCTAACTTTTGGTTCACTAAGTATTACGACTTGGTGGCGTTAGCCACCACGCGATCCAAAGGGTACAGCCATATAAATCCTTCCATCAATGTGTGCGCGAGCACACTGAGAAAGCCACGCACTAGAAGAAAACAAAGAAAAAAGTGCTCAAGGTCAGAAGGCGTTTGTGTCCTTTTTCTGTGGCCCTTCCATCCATCCCTGCTTAGCTTCCAGTGCTTTCGTTCGGACGAGAGAATAGAAAATAGAATTGCAGCATGCGACAAACCTTTGTACTTCCACTCGCACTGTATGCTCTCCTAAAATATTTGCGGCGTTGAATTTGCGAGGCAATAAGCTCTTCCACTAAATTTATTCCATGGTTATTTGAAAAAGAGTTTCAAAGCCCCTTCTAGAATGGACAGTGGTAGGGGAGGGGGGTGGGTGGGTGTTGTATATAAAAATAAAGACGTACATAGAGCACAGAACTTTGTTTTTAAAAGGCTCCGAAATAGGAGGCGATGCAAGGATACAAGAAGGTCCTCGAATGTACCATGAATGACTAGTAGCTCTTTAAAAAATGATACGAAGAAGAGATGGAAGTTTGCGTTTCGACATGCGGACTTGTCTGCCTCAAGGCCAGCAAAAAACTGTTCTGTTCTCGCCTTGAGGAAGACAAGTCCTCTTGTCGAAACGTCGGCCCAACGCAACCCCGGTTCACGAATTTTTTATATTAGCTGTTTGTAACTATCCATACTGAAACAGCTTGAAAACAGATGCAAAACATATATAGTAGATGCCCCATGTTAGCGTTTCTCTCAATCCACTCTATACACCTTCCTGTTTATTCTAAGGTTGTCACAAACTATGAAACGAAAGAAACTTTGTAAAGAGTGGTAGGCGTCGTCGACATACTTGTTAAGCACTGGGTGGAGCCTACGCGCCACGACGTCGCTACAAGCGCCTCAGTAAGTCGACGGTACCTCCCGCTGTTCACAAACATTGAGTAGGTCTAACTTGTGGTTAGCTACCAACTTCCACTGTACAGCACTGACCTTCTTAAAGAGCATCACTCCGTCCTTGCTGGCACCAAGCTCCTTGTAGACGGCGTCCTCCGATGTGATGGCAAACGCGTGCCGGTCGATAGTGTACGCAGCCTTGAGGAACTCTTTGGCCTCGAGGTTCGTATGGTTTTTGAAGAAGCCCACGATGGTGACCTCCGCGCTGTCCATGAAGATCCTCGCATCGTTCACAGTGCTGAGTATCTGAGCCGGTGGTTCAGTCTTCTTCTTAACCCACTGGATCATCTCCTCTATGGTATGGCTACCCTTGTAGTAGACTGGATGTCCGTTGCGGAAAAACATGAGTGTCGGCAATCTGTGCAAGTACTTCCAAGTGAGCAGGCCCTTGAAGGTTGTGTACACCTTGGCCAGCTTGATGTCCGAGCCTTCTTCCTCGAGCTGCTTGGCAGCCTTGGCAAATTTGGGCACGAGGGCCTCGCACTTGTCGATACAGGAGACGTCTGCAAGGGGAGCCGAACAATTTCTCAAACACAAAGAAAGAGCGCAATATTTCGAGCACTTCACAGATTAGCGGAGTCCGAGGCTTTCGCCTGCTAAGGCTTCACCACTTCTCGGTGACATCTTTTGGAAAGAAAGGGCAGCACGGAGGGTGCGTTCTCTGAAATGACCATTGCTACAAACTCGTTAGTGTTTAATGGCGAGTTACAAATCCTGATTGAAAGAGATGCGAAACTTATGCCCGGTCCATGCGGTTTCCCATTTCCCGAAAGCGCCAACAAGGCAAACAACTCCATCATAGTGTGGTGACGTAGGCACTCGGAACAGAGGATAATAGGCCCAAGCCAGTATAGATGGTGTTGGTTGTTCTCTGAGGGTACTAGTTCTCTAAAGATAGCCAAAGTACTTGCGTTGTTTCAAAAAAGTGATAAACAATGTCTTTCTAGTTCTCGTCCGATCAATATTCATTCTTCCCACATGAAAGTAATCAAAAATTATTCATAGTTTGACTTAACAAGAATAAATTTAATGTATTGAAGTCCTGTTCATTTAACTTTCGCTCTGTATATTCAAGTAACTTTGCCCTTCTTTCCTATTCTGACTAAAACAAACGCTTCAATAATTGAAGGTGCATCCATGGGTCAATTTTTTTAGATTTATCAAAGCCATTCGACACCACTTTTCATCTCATTTTGTCGAAGAAGAAAGACGCATGCGGCATCACCTGTGTATTCCTCAAGTCCATAAACAGCTACCCGGTTATTAGAAAAATATTGCATACATAGCGGGTTCCTTTTCATCGACTAGAACAATCACCTAGTTAATAATTGAAGGAAATCTAAGTTTATGAATTTTAGATCACCTCAGTGCAAGACAAATAATCTCCAATGATTACCATAGACTCTCATTTAAATAGTATCACTGGCAGCGTATCATTATTTGGTGTTCTACTCGATGTAAACCTTCAATTCAACCTTCATGTTGCTCACGTTAGAAAAAGAACAGCATTCGCACATTACTTAAAGCTCGCTCACATTTATCTCTTAAAGCACTCCTTTTTTTACATCATTTTCATTCATTATCATATAACTTACGGTATCGCTTCATGGGGTAATACTTATCGGTGTTATCTTTCATCCTTACAGCGTTTACGAAATAGAGCCCTTCGCGTTTTTTTAACTGTGTTCGCCACAGTAACATCACTCACCTCCTTCATTGTAGTAATATCTGAACTGTTAGCAATTTATTTAAATTTAATCTATAATTGGTTCTGCATAAACACGTAACACATAAGCTCTCTACCAATTTCATAAAATATGATGTTTTATTTACACTAACCTTCCATGGTTTGCGGCCAGTAATCACATCCTGCTACCTAAGATTCATACTACTATGGTAAATCATCTTCACACTTCTGTGTCCTCTCATTATGGAATTCTTTACCCTCATCACTAAAATGTAAAATTTGTTTGATTTCATATAAAAATTCATTAGATCATTTCTGTTAAATATGTGAAGTTCCTTCATTTAAGTGTGCCAGTTTTATTGCTATACATTGTGCTAATGAAGTGCGTTTTAGTTCCATGTTGTTTCGTTTTTTTATTTTAGTTAAGGCATTCATTGTATGTTGAATTGTTAAAGTGTGGTGTTGCTTTTACGTTTACTCATTGTATGCTGTGTTTTTGTTTTTTTTTGTTTCTGGCCTATTTGCTTTCATATTTGTTTTTTCTGTTCTCGCTGCTGCTTTTACTTGTTTTATTCAATTGTAACCTTAACCGAGGGCTCCTTAGTAGCCGCGAACTTTGCGATCCTCGTCAAAATACTTCATACTGTGTGTTAAGTTTTTGTTTTAATAATAATAACTCATTGATTGATGAATTTATTCACCATAAGAAACTGTTTATTCATCATCTTCATCATCATCAGCTTGTTTATGCCCACTGCAGGGCAAATGCCTCTCCCATGATCCGCCAAACAACCTGGTCCCGTTCTTTCCGTTGCCACGTTATCCCTGCGAGCTTTCTAATCTCATCGGTTACCCTAACTTTCTGTCTCCCTTTCGTGTGTTTGCCTTTTTTGGGAATCCATTCAGTAACCTTTAAAAACCTGCGGTTATCCTGCCTTCATGTTACGTGCCCGCCCCATGTCCGTTTCTTCTTCTTGATATCAACTATGAAGTCCTTCATCCCGTTTTGATCTCTGACCCACTTTTACCTCTTTTTGTCTCTTAAGGTTACACCTATTATTTCCGTTTCATCGCTCGCTGTGTCGCCCTTAATTTAAGCTGGACCTTCTTTGTAACCCTCCAGGTTCCAGCCCCTTAGGAAAGTACTGGCAAGATTTAGCTGTTTTATACCTTCTTCTTGAGAGTTAGCGGCAGATTATCATTCATGACTTCAGAATGCTTGCCGAACGTGATCCACCCTATCCTAATTATTCTAGGTATTTCAGTCTCATTGTTACGCTCCGCGCTTACCACCTTACCTAATTATAGACCCAATCTTCACAACTTTCAGCGTCTCTCCACCTACCGCGAAGTGCTGTTTTCTGCCGAGACTGTTGTGCACTACTTTAGTTTTGTGTATATTATTTAAGGCCCAATTTTTGCTTTGAGTGTCCAGTTCTGTAGCCACATGCTGTAATTCATCCTCTAATGTTACTCATTAAGGCTATGTTATCAGCGAATCACTGGTTATTAGGATACTCTCTATTAACTCTTACCCCTAACTCTTCCCGGTCTAGAGTCCTGAAATTGTCCTGTAAACACGCAATGAACAGCAATGGAGAGATCTTGTCTACCTGCCTTACACCCTTCTTTATTGTGTTTCTTTCGCTTTCTTTATGGAGAGCTATAGTGGCGTTAGATCCACCGTAGATTTTTTCCAGTATGTTTATGTAGCGTTCTTCGATGTCCGTATTCCGTAGTGCCTGCATTACTGCTGATGTCTTGACTGAGTTAAACGTGTCCTCGTGTTCTATGAAGGCTATGTATAAGGGTTGGTTGTATTTTGAGCTTTTGTTTATTACCTGATTGATAGTAATAATATTTATTTATTTTTTTATTTATTTATTATTATACATACTGCAGCCCCATTCAGCACTATCGCAGGAATGGGACGTTATACAATACTAGGCAACCGAGAAAAAATATAAACAAATAATACAAATTGTGAAGCAAGTACACTCGTAACAAAGCAAAAGTAAAATCGAAGTTAATTACGCGTCAGTAAGATATTCATCGACAGCAACTATGAAGTCGGTTAGTGGTAAGGAGCGAATGCTACCAGGCAGGGAATTCCACAGTTCTATTGCACGCGGAAAAAAACTGTATTTAAAGGTATTAGTACGAGCAAAGAAAGGTGTTACATTCAAAGCATGGGAACTGCGGGTGCAGCTATCATCAGTAAATGTGATGAGGTTACCATGACCAAGGCAGGAGGAGGAGTTAATAATTCCGTGTAAAAATTCTAAAGCTTCGTTTTGGTATCGCGAGAGTTGTGATGAGATGTTTATTGATTGAAGGGCTGTGGTCGGCGAGAAGTTGCGGCTATAGTTATGAAAAATGAAACAAATAGATTTTCGCTGAGTGTTTTCTAGCAAGCTTATTTCACGGCGTTTGTAAGGGAACCAAACTCCGGATGCATATTCGAGAACAGGGTGATTGAGTGATTTATATAATAGTAGTTTAGTATCTCGAGGGGCGTTAGGTTGCACGCCTGCTGAGATTTCGTGACAGCGCATTGCAATCACTGGTGAAAGCAGTAAACTGGCCTGCGAAGTTCAGCCGTACGTGTCAACGTCGAGCAAGAAGCTGTGATCATGGCTCCCCGAGGCGGTTAGATTAAATTTCTATGGCGCGCCGAAGGTTAACCACAAGCTGTCCTTGTAGGAGCCATCCTTATTCATTGAACTTTTATATCTACTTCGAGGGACGAAAGCGCCGTTTGCTTGACCGACCACAAAGTTACACTGACTTTCTTTAAGAAAAACAACACGTGAGCTCACGACCTACGCTCTATGCTCACCGACCGATGGGACGTTTGTTCAAGAGTGCTGTAAGCAGCAGCCGCACAGCGTAGGCAAAGCGATAGCACTTTTTTTTCACTCTGTTCTGCTGACACGGAAGTTGAAATGAGAGGGCAGAATCCTCGTACTTACCGAACGTAGCAAACACGTGCTTGTGCTCCTTAATGGCTGTATCGAAGTTGCTGTCGTTGAGGACAAGTACACGGTCCTCGATATCGTAGCCAACGCAGTTGCCCACCGCTAAGCAGCACAGTAGGCCGATTAACCTAATAAAAAACATGATTCCTCTTCGCGCCGTTTTTACGAACCCTACAAGCGAACTGGTTAGCAGCGCACCGCAGAACCCACCACGAGTGCGGCAAGACACGAAAGCCACTGTAGGAATGTGCCCCCTAACCACGTGATCTCATTCACGCCAATGACGTTTCAAGACGAGCTGGACGACTCCATGCATCGTGGTGTCGCGTTGTTGCGCTGGGGTCTTTCCGAGTACGCGTTCGTATCCTACCTTTCTGCATGGCGGCCTTCCTTAGCTGTTCGCCACTGTTACCAACGCTTTTCCTCTTCATGAGTAAGAACGTCTTTTTTCCCCTTTTTTCTATCATGCTGCTTTCTCATCTCTCTCCCTGTTTCTTTTATCTCCCTCGCCCCCAAGCAATATTCGAGTTTTGTTTTCTTTTTTACTTCACGCTGACGTCAGGATTGTGAGACTCAATCACAATTCTGACCTCTGCGTGGCGAGTTTGCGCTTCATGATGGTGGTAGCCTGCCCTTTTGCGACGGGGGAACGTACTCAGTGTGTTGGCCTCAAGGGAAAAAAACAATAAATAAGAAAAAACACACGCGAAGAAGGAAGGAGACACACAGAGCAGCAGTGATCCTTGCGAGCGCTCTGACCACTAAAACAACTTTTTCTTATACTTTTTTAGCAAAAAGAGGGGATGTCTCTATTATGGACTGGCACAGGAGCAGAAGGGCTGAGTTCCTTGCTTCGGAATGGAATTTCGGAGAGCCGCGCTTGTTGCATTCAGACGACGGACTGAATCCGGATTTGTCGTAGACGCGGACAGCTAATCCGTGGATGGTCCGTCTGCAGGCGCATCCACACGACGGACGGTGTCCTAGGAGAAAACAGCCGGATTACCCTCGACAGCAGATTCGGCGCTCACCTGCGCCCGCTGGCAGCAGACCGGTTTGAGAGTATTCAACATGGATGCCCGCAAGAAGCGAAGCTTGGCTGCGATGTCTGTCGTGTTGTGACAAATGAACGAGTAGTGTTATTCTTTCAGGAGAAAAGGGAGTTGCTAGCAGGATATTCTTTCAACTACATTATTCCCCACTTGTAGAACTTCTAAACATGTCTCCCACCTTTTTTTTTAGAAGCGGCACGTCGCCGGTTGCAGAAGTTGGAATATTTCACCACCATGACGGCTAAGAATCTCGCGTGTTAAGCGACAGCGGCGACATTTCCCGAACCACCAAAAGTGATTTAGGCATATTTGATCACCTGAGAACAAAGTCTCCGGAAACTAAGTAAACAATGATCAAGCGTAGATGATGCCGACCAGTCATGCAGCTGTCCGCGAGCCATGGAGGACATGCCGCGAGCAGACAAAAAGTGTACTGGTTGCCACCGACCCCAAGCTATTCCGATGAAGTACCGGCTCTCCCCCGCCAGAATCCCGATGTGAGAAACAGGTTGGGTTCATCCGTCCGCAAGCCGCGCGGACGAGTCGCGGACGAGGGGAATCGCTGATGTGAGGTCACGTGACGCTCCGTCCGTCCCGCCACATCGGGATTCGATCCGTCGTCTGAATGCACCATTAAGAACATGAGACACCCGTGCAGCCTTCGTTGAAAATGGCTGTCCACGCAGTGCTCGCTTAAACGTGGTTTTCAGAGCTGACGTAGCACACTGCGGCACTCTCAACGACGAAAGAGTGGAAAAAGTGGCCGGTTTCCGGAACTGCAAGAATGCGTCACGTGGCGCCATTTTTCAAGAGCACGCTCGTATTGTGAGCGCCAAGAACATTTGTAGTTTCAAAGCGTGAAAATCACTCCAACAAGCAGCTGTTTTGGGGCAAACACGATAAAGATATGGTTGCTCATATCCCCAGAAGAAAAAAATACATCTGCATAGCTACATCTGCCGATAAGCAATGAAGAAGCACTTTCTTGAGATATAAAGTTTTGCAAGGGCAAACAGCAAGATTAGCTGCTACCCGCCAGCCACCCCCCCCCCTTTTTTTGCAAAATGGAATCTCGCGATTGTATGCTGATATGTTTCCGTTGCTACTTTACGCTTTCATGAAACGAGCTTTTCAAATCGAAACAGCGAACACGCACCATAAAACTGTCTTCAAATAAATAACCATCGTGTGCTGGATTAAAATAAAAAAAGGTTTCCAGTGGTTTTGCATGGCTCTTACAAAAAACAAAAAGGAACAGCTGACCAGGCTCTAAATGGAATGGAATGGAAAAACTTTATTTCGGTCCTGCAGGACGCGCTTAGCGCGTAGCGGGCGTCTCCCACGTAGGGACCGACAGGGAGTACCTGGCGGCCGCTTCGTGGGCCTGCTGGACGGCCCATCGCTGGTCGGCGAGAAGTGAGCTCCTGAGGGACCTCTCCCACTTGCTTGAGGTAGAGTCGGGAGGAGTTGTTCTACACTCCCAGAGCATATGTTCGAGTGTCGCTGTGTGTCCACATGATGGGCATGTGTCGCTGGGGTATGCATCGGGATAATAAACGTGAAGCGTGGCAAGGTTTGGGTACGTGTGTGTCTGTAATAGGCGTAGGGTTAATGCCTGCGGTCGGTTAAGTTTCGGATGTGGGGGTGGAAAAATGCGGCGTTCCAAGTAAAAGTGCTTTGCAATTTCATTGTACGTAATTGGTGCATCCCGATTGGTATCCAACCCAGCAAGATGAGGTTGCCCTGTGGCAGTGCGGTCGGTAAGTGCGTGCGCTGCATCATGGGCGATCTCGTTGAGGTTGGGTAGGGCACCCGGCACCTGGCCGAGATGGGCGGGGAACCAGATGACAGTGTGGTGCTTCAGGGCACTCGGGTCCGCATTGCGCAGGATACGTAACGCCTGGTCGGAGATGACTCCGCGTTCGAAGGCTTTGATGGCCGGCCTGGAGTCGCTGTAGATGAATTCCCGTTTGCTGTCGAGCTTAGCTATAGCTATAGCTACTTGCTCCGCTACTTCGGGGTTTCGGGCGAGGATTGTGGCTGAGGTAAGAGTCTGCTGCGCGGATGATACCGCGACCGCAGCGAAGGCTTGGTTGTTGCGATAGGCAGCGGCGTCCACGAACGAGACGTTGTCCGCTTCCATGTCTATGCTCTTGAGAATGGCGGTCGCCCGCGCAAGGCACCTGCCTCTGTTGTATTCGGGGTGTACATTTCGTGGTATGGGAGCGATCGTAATAAGGTCGCGGATTTCACGGGGAATTAGAGTCAACTCTGGGGGGTCCCTGGCCCTCGAGGAGAAGAAGCCGAGCTCGCGCAGAATATGGCGGCCCGCCTTGGTTGTAGTGAGTCGGGTCAATTGCACAAGGTTGACTATTTTTGTTTGCTGATGAACAAGCGCCATTCGTCGTTGCAGTTAAAACAGCTGATAATCACGTGCATTAGAAAGACATAAAATCAACTGCGTCAATATTATTTACAATGTGCATAACGGCTTTAAAGAAAAACGTCGGCAGTACTCGCACACACCATCTCAGTTTATCGCTCAGTTTTAAAACAAAAGTGTTTTAAAACATGTCAGTGCTCGCCAAAGTTTGATAAACGTGCTCTCACATCGGTCTCGTAATAGTATTTTGCAGCCAAATATGGACGCAAATAGATCGCAAAAAACAAACAAAATTTTTGTAGCTGGCCGTTTGACCTCGGAGTTTCGACTTTGAACTTGTCGGCTGTGGAAAACATAGTGTTGTAACTCTTATTTGTTGTTGTACAATCCGCATGCCACTGCTTTTGTAGAGGCGCCTAATGCTCAATTAAAGTTATGTCAACGAGTTTATTTCATTTGTCCGAAAACCGAGTGGGGCGTGTTTTGGCGTAAGCAAATTTCTCGAGTGTTGAAAACTGCTGTCGTTGTAGTCATATTAATATGTAGCGTAAGGCATTTTCACCTGTAAACTGTCTACCATGTGGAAAGTCAACATAGGTAACATTCAGTAGTGCAGCCAGGAACTTTTTCTGGGGGGGGGGGGTTCAGTCATACATACTTTATATGCTCGTGCATGTGTTTGTATGTATGATTGTATATATATTTCTTCACATTTATGTTACGATTGGTCTAATAACTTCTTCTATACATTCCTTGCCAATATTGTCTGTTAGATATCATTGATGATGTGTTAAAGACGGAAAAACGAGCGCTTAAGTATACACTTCGTTCCTTAACAAGGGTCTTGTACTAGCAGACTTGGTGCCATTCGGTTGTATACGAACCACCAGCTCGTAATAGGTTCACGTGCTAGGTTACGCCAAACAGCCTCATAAAGGGTGTGCCGCACTCGTCTCTGTGGCTACAGGTGGTGCTGACTGACACTCCCATGTTTAAATTCACATATAAACCCAATAAAGTGGCTGGGGCGATATCCACCGTGGTAGCTCAGTGGTAGAACATTGAAGGCATCATTCAAAGGTAGCCGGTTTGGTTCCTGCTCACGGCAAATTATCTTTTCACGCACTTTTCTTTCTTACATTTACATTACAATTGGTGAACTAACTTCCCATATACATTCCTTTGTATTATTGTATGTTAAATCTCTATATAATTGTGTGAAAGCACGGACAAACGAGCCCTTAAGTATACACTTCGTTCCCTTTATCCATTAACGAGGGTCTCGTACAGGCAGATTTGGTGTCGTTAGCTTGTATACGAGAGACTATTGGTCAGCTGCCAGCTCGTAATAGGTTCACGTGCTACGTGACGCCCAACAGGCTTATAAATAGTGCGCCACTCTCGCCACCGTGGCTACAGGAGGCACTGACTGACACTCCCACGTGTAAATTCACATATAAACCCAATAAACTGGTTGGGGTGAAAGCTGCCGTAGTAGCTAAGTGGTAGAGCATCAAACGCATTATTCAAAGATCGCAAGTTTGGTTCATGCTCACGGCAAGTAATTTTTTCACCTACTTTTTTTTCTTCACATTTATATTACAATTGGCGTAATAACTTTCCCTATACATTCAATATTGTCTGTTAGATCTCATTATTATTACGTCAAAACACTGGAAAACGAGCCTGTTAGTATACACTCCTTTACTATCTATCTATCTATCTATCTATCTATCTATCTATCTATCTATCTATCTATCTATCTATCTATCTATCTATCTATCTATCTATCTATCTATCTATCTATCTATCTATCTATCTATCTATCCATCTATCTATCTATCTATCTATCTATCTATCTTTCTATCTATCTATCTGTCTATCTATCTATCTATCTATCTATCTAACTATCTATCTATCTAGCCCCGCCACGGTGGTCTAGTGGCTAAGGTACTCGGCTGCTGACCCGCAGGGCGCGGGTTCGAGTCCCGGCTGCGGTGGCTGCATTTCCGATGGAGGCGGAAGTGTTGTAGGCCCGTGTGCTCAGCTTTGGGTGCACGTTAAAGAACCCCAGGTGGTCCAAATTTCCGGAGCCTTCCACTACGGCGTCTCTCATAATCATATAGTGGTTTTGGGACGTCAAACCCCACATATCAATCAATCAATCAATCAAGCAATCAATTATCTATGTATCTATATATATATTTATCTGTGTATATATCTAACTATCTATATATATATATATATATATATATATATATATATATATATATATATATATATGCAAGCAAAAGTGAAAAATTTCTTATTAGGTTGAATCCACCTTGGCTAAAACCATGTTGACGTCTGTGTGAATGAGCAGTGGGTGAAGTTGAGGATTGGGGAGGAGCCTAGCATTCTATCCCATAATGAAGCTTCCTCTGACGTAGATTTCATAGTGGCAATTTCTGGTTAGTTGAGCAGGTGCGTAACCCGATATATGTTTTCTGGGGGGGGGTGAGGGGGACCACCCTGATTTCGGAAAGGGCACCCCCTAAGATGGACATTTCTTTCTCTCTCTCTCTGCCACGGTGAAAATAATTTTTTTTCGGGGGGGGGGGGCAAGTGCCTGATGTGCCACCCCCTGGCTAGCACCTGTGGGTGAGTGGCGCTCATAATCTTCAGGGTCGAAGGTTCAACACCAGCAGCGTTCCGACAGAATGGAGAAGTGTGCGTTTATTTGTAAATGCGAGTCCACTGAGTAGCGTTTTCCAGTTTCTTGAGTGTACCGTCGTATATATATATATATATATATATACATTCCAAAAGAGCACATGAAAAGCGCCGATGGAATTGATAACACCTAAAAAATCTTGAGTATACATTTATACGACTTGTAGCCCAAGTTTTTAAAGGGTGTATTGAAGGAATGTTCTTGCAAAGATGACTCTAAGGTATAGAATTAAACAATAACTTTACTTAATTTGACACACTGCTCTTTGAGAACCATATATGTTTCACAATCACAAGTTCAGTATTAGTGCAGAAAATCAAGGTTGAAGATCAATTTTTAAATTTGGTTGTGAACATTTTGTGTGACCCGGGTGGTATGCATGTCCGGCCAAGCGCACGGGACTACTCACGCAGAATGGGGGCCGTTCGATGATTCCTGTAGTACATACCTACTTAAGGCGCTGCAAGAGAGCAAGAGCCATTTTTTCAACTCGTTTATTGTAGTAAAATTTTATTAGTTAACGAAGTGACACACGAAGTTCGTGTGTCAAGTAGTCCGATGTAATTAAAAGCCTGCCTTCATAAGTTGTCGTTCGGTCCTTGTGTTGCGAGTGCGCTAAACACTGAAATAGAAGGGCAGGATTGTCAAACGTAGGACATTTCAACTATACCGGGATTTTTGTTAGAATACTACTGAAAGCCACATTTCTCATTCTGTCACTGACTTGAAGCTGGGTCAGCGCACCGAGTCCAGGGTCTTTGCAAGTCCAAGAGTAAAATCGTGGTAGCGAAAAACAGGGTTTTAGAATGTCTTCTCTCCGAGAAAAATTGTCGTGTGACAGAACTGTGCCCTGTCAGCCGCATCAGTGCCAAGCTACTCCAGGCGTTTCGCGAAAGACGAGGCCGAATGGCTGGCCTGCTGGCCCGGGAAGGAAGGGAAGTCAAAGTTCTAAATAGGAATCTTCCGAACGGACGGAAGATGACCTGATGGGTCCGAGAAAAGTCCCTCCATGGTGTCTGCAGCCGCTTTTTAGCCGGTGGGGAACGCAAGTAGGGGCTTCAGGTCCAATAAGAGGAATGCATTGAAAAATCGAAGTAGAATCGAAACATCCCCCTCTGCTGCTTGAAATGGCGTGTGCTTACGATTTGTACGACAAAATAACGCAGATAGTCACAGTGGTCATTCTCTTCTCGTCTCTCTTATGTAGTAGTAGTAGTAGTAATTTATTTTATTTCTTGAAAGGCAAGAAAAAGGATACAGAAGCAAAAGGCGTTTCATACGCCTGACAAAGGCCTCTGCACCTGTAGTTCGTCACAGATGCACTTTTTTTTTTTTTTTTTTGCAGATACAAACAAGCAACAAAAACTCTAACATGTCATGTACCACATGAGCGCTAACAAAAGAAATACAGGAATAAAAAACAAGCAACACATAATACACTTAGCATAATACAGATGCAGGAACAAAAAATGGATGCATCGTATGCCACAATGAACTACTTACTTTCTTAACATTAACATTCTACCTACTTTTTTTACACAATATAGATTAGTGATGATAAGTTATTTCTTTTTTGATCAAAATTTCTTTAACTTGTTTTTTAAATGTCCCTAGACTGACGTCAAACTGCAAGCCATTTTGGAATTCATTTACTATTCGCGTTGATTGGTAATGCAGTGTTTGCTTTCCGTAATTTGTCCTGGTTCTCGGTAAACGCTGCAAGTTTCTTCTTGCAGGATAACGTTGGTCATTTTCTTTTTGTTTATACCACTTATTTTTGTGTACCTCTTGAAGCAGTTTAAAATAATATATTTGGTTTGCCTTAAGATTTCATGTTTATCAAAGAGCACTGAAGTGCGCAAACGGTCTATTCTACCCTGGTAATTTTCATAACAGCGAAGTATTTTCTTTTGTAGCATTATAAGTTTGTTATAATTTTTCGCTGTTGTGGTACCCCATACTAGTACGCCGTAACAAAGTCTCGAATAGAATAGGGCACTGTACAAATTTTTCTTCAGCCACTGAGGAATGAGGGAACCAATTCTGTACAGGCATCCTACCGTTCCCGCAAGTTGCCTAACTAAATGATTAACGTGGACATTCCACGTTAAATCTTCACTGAACCATACCCCAAGAAATTTTTGATGTTTTTCTCGTTTTATGATGTTCCCGTCAAAGCTTATCTTTATGTCATATTTAACATGTTTATTTATTGGGCGAAATATGATATATGTCGTCTTCTTGGCATTTAACTGTAGCTTGTTTTGTTTAAGCCAGTTTGAGAGTGACGTCATATATTCATTTACATTTTTTTCTAGTATTTCTAAGTGATCTGATGTGAAAAATACATTTGTGTCGTCTGCATACATAATAAGCTGTGGTGAGGCGGGTATACATACAATATCATTAACATAAAGCAAAAAGAGCAAAGGACCCAGTATAGAACCCTGCGGAACTCCTTGGGTCAACTGAAGCCGACTTGATGTAGCTGTCTTCATTTGTACTAGTTGATACCGGTTATGCAAATAGTTTTGTAATAGCTTAAGGGTGACCCCACGTATGCCGTACCGTGATAGTTTCCGTAACAATATATCATAATGTATTGAATCAAAGGCTTTTTTTAAGTCCAAAAATAAACCAAGCGTAAATTTCTTATTTTCCATATTTGTAATTATTTGATCTTTAATAATCGTTAACGCTTGTTCAGTAGACTTATTTTTCTGAAAACCATACTGACATGTTGTGATGATGCCATACTTATTGAAAAAGGATAACAACCTGACGTGAATAACGCCTTCAAAAACCTTTGATAATGTCGAAAGTACTGAAACGGGTCTATAATTTGACATATTATTAATGCCACCTCCTTTGTAAATTGGGGTTACCCTTGCAACTTTTAACTGTGCCGGAAACACGCCTGTTTTTAGTACAAGATTTACTATGTAAGCAAGCGCCTCGGATATTAGCGGACATATTAACTTTAGTTCAGCTGCAGTGATTTCGTCTATACCTGGCGTCACATTGCTCTTAAGTTTTTTTATTAGGTTAGCTATCTCAGCACTGTCAGTAGGAAGCATAAAGATTGAATTCTGCATAGCTGTTGTTTCTTCGAAACACGAGTCATCTTCGCTTTCAGAAAAGCCACTGTACGCGCCCGCATTGACGAAATGACGATTTATAGCATTGGCTAGGTTCTCGCCACGCAGCACCACGTTTCCCTCTTGCATTTCTGTGATGTCATATCTTGCTTTCTTTCTCCCAGTAAGGGCATCCACTGTTTCCCAGACCCTTCTTGGGTTATCACATATGTTCTGAAATTTTTTCTGATAATATTCTCGTTTAGCCTTTTTTAAGTCTGATGTAAGTGCGTTGCGGTATTTTTTGTACTCGGCAAATGCTTCGGGTTCTCGTAGGCTTAAAAAATTTTTAAAAAGGCCATTTTTTATTTGAATACGTTTACAAAGCGAGCAGTCTATCCAAGGTTTCCGGCAAGTTTTTCTCTTTCGGAAAGAGACTTCTTTCCTAGGAAATGCCGTGTTGTAACAGTGACGTAATGCATTCAAAAAACCATTGTAGGCCTCATCAACATCTTTTATCTTATATATATCATTCCAATCTACTGCTTTGACGAGCTGAAAGAATAAGTTCTTACTTTCACTATTTATGTTGCGTCGGACGAAGGTTTCCTTCTGTTGCTTTTGGTGTTTCAATGACAAGGGTATGAAACAAAAAACTGGCAAATGATCGCTAAGATCACTTGACACGATACCGCTTATGGTCTCCGCTGGGTTCGAATTTGTAACGCATATATCGAGTAATGTTGCACTGTCCCTGGTCACTCTGGTAGGGGAGCATACATGATTTGCACAACCAAACGCAGAAAGCAGTGTCTCAAAATGTACGGCGGGCGTATCGTTTGCAGCAAGATTGATATTAATGTCCCCCATGATAACATAAGAAGTGTTGTGAAGTAATGGGGAAGATAGGAGTGTGTCTATAAACTCTAAAAAACGTGTTTTGTGCCCTTGAGGCGGCCTATAAATGACAATCGCTACAAGTTTATCAACCTTTATAGCCAGACATTCAAAATCTGTTGTGATTACCGACAGTTCTAGTTTTTCATGGGTATATTTTTCTTTTAAATAAATTGCGACTCCACCTCCTTTTCTGTCCGCGCGGCAAAGATGCTCAGATCGATATCCAGGAAAAACTTGGGACATTATTATCATCGGTTAACCACGTTTCAGTGAACATAAGCATATCAAAGTTTATTGCCGCGGTGTCTAGAAAAATGCTTATGTCGTCTATTTTACTTCTAATACTCCTGGCATTCACATGTAAAGCAGAAAGGAAATTCTTATTTTGTGGATAACACGATTTTAAATCAAGAACATTGTAATACTTATGAGTTTCACTGAAAACACTCATAGTGAACAACGAAAAACAACATTGGTACACGCAAGATACACTCAACAAACTCAGCACATTTTTTCTATGTCATCTTGACAGGTCACATTAACCACAGCAGAAGATTCATCCTTACGGGCAAGCACTCTACCACCAGAAGTCCAGACAAACTTCCATTGTTTTTCCTTTTTTCTTTGGATGGCGGCTGAAAGCAGCGCCTTGTTAGCTTGAGTTAGGTGCTCATTTACAAAAATAGCAGCCCCTGGTCTAAGACCAAGCATTGAAGTGTCTAATCTCCTCTTTCTACATTTAGCCAGAAAATCATTCCTCTTTCCACGCCTGACGAACCGAGCAAGAATGTTCTGAATTGTAGGTTTTGGCGTGCGAACCCAGTGACAAATGTCAATATCTGACGTGTCAACGGTCTCACCCACGCTATCCCCAATCTTTTGAAGAATACTGAAAGCATCACTACCAGGTGGTACGCCTTTAATCTCCAGGTTATTTGAACGCTGATACTGTTCTAGCTCATCACACTTCTTCGACAGGCGCTCATTCTCTGTCTTTAGTTTCCTGTTTTCACTAAGCAGTTTCTTCATTTCCTGCCTTACTGTCCTGATATCTTCTGCGACGTCTTTAACATCATTGCATACATCAGAACAAAGACACTCCCTCTTTCAGTTCCTTCATTTCTACCCGGAAATCACGTTTGAAGTTCTCAAACGCCCTGAACAGGTCACGTAACTCTTTAGAATCTGCCGTATCTTTTCCAGAGCCCTTACTTCCCATTTCCAAAATGTCATGCACAACAACAGCAAAGACGCTATGTTCGGCAGCAGTGCACTCCTATGCCAGAGAAACAAATGGGACTAGCCTCACCTGCAAAGCAGTAGATTGAGCGTCAGAGGTACGCCTTTCTTGTGCACTGCTGCCGAACTAAGCGAGCCGCAGGATTCCGCCGTCTTTTCTACTGTTCGCCGTCACTCCCTCCGTGTCAGCTGACTTGATAGGCTCATGCGCCGAAATGGCTGCGCAGAAACGCCGAAGCGATGTCCGGGGGCCAGCGTGTCTTGCTTGTTCGTTGAAGAAACGGCAGTATTTCCACGAGGCTCGGTAGGCCGACTTGGCAGGGAAATCTGCAAAAGCAGTAGATTGAGCGTCAGAGGTACGCCTTTCTTGTGCACTGCTGCCGAACTAAGCGAGCCGCAGGATTCCGCCGTCTTTTCTACTGTTCGCCGTCACTCCCTCCGTGTCAGCTGACTTGATAGGCTCATGCGCCGAAATGGCTGCGCAGAAACGCCGAAGCGATGTCCGGGGGCCAGCGTGTCTTGCTTGTTCGTTGAAGAAACGGCAGTATTTCCACGAGGCTCGGTAGGCCGACTTGGCAGGGAAATCTGCAAAAGCAGTAGATTGAGCGTCAGAGGTACGCCTTTCTTGTGCACTGCTGCCGAACTAAGCGAGCCGCAGGATTCCGCCGTCTTTTCTACTGTTCGCCGTCACTCCCTCCGTGTCAGCTGACTTGATAGGCTCATGCGCCGAAATGGCTGCGCAGAAACGCCGAAGCGATGTCCGGGGGCCAGCGTGTCTTGCTTGTTCGTTGAAGAAACGGCAGTATTTCCACGAGGCTCGGTAGGCCGACTTGGCAGGGAAATCTGCAAAAGCAGTAGATTGAGCGTCAGAGGTACGCCTTTCTTGTGCACTGCTGCCGAATGTAGGTGCACGTTGAAGGGATGAAAATCGTATTGCTGGGGCTCGCCGTGAGGACCAGTAGCTAAAGTTTCAAAACACTTAACTGTACTCGATGCTTCCCAAGAGCAGCCTGAATGCATGGGCTTTGCGTGCTTGCAGTCAAGCTTTAGTGGATCTGTATGACAAATAATTTGACTTTCTGCAGCAGATGTGAATTTATTGGCGATTCGATCTTCCCCATTTTTTATATATTTTGTCGCTTCTCTTTCCCGAATATGTGGTTTCTTTCTGGTACATTTTTGGGGACGGTGAATGAGTGACTGCCGGCAGTTTATTCGCCCTCAAATGAAGCGTACTTTCAAGAAATAAATGATGCGAGAGGCACGGGTACAGTGAGAATATATTTATTACGTTGGAAGTGAAATTACAAAAATGGTCATGAAAACAAATGTAGTCTCGTGGGACCACTCTCACCACAAGAACAGGGCAGCAGATCTGCCTGGATTTGTGCATGCTGTTTTAAGCTCGTGCGTAGAGTATTGTACAAAAGTGATACGACTCGAGTAGCACGGGAGAATGAACTTATAGAGAAGTTCACTGGCTATAAAAGTTAATCTGAAATATTTAAGCACAGCAGTATTGTTCACAGGCACTGAACGCGCTAATGCGACAAAAAGCGACAAACCATGTTGCACAAGCGCTTCCCCCATATTCTATTGTAATTTCACAAAACCTTTTCGCAGAACTGAGTATTGAAGCAAAAAACAGAGCAATCACAGCAATTTTGATACAGGTCGCAGTTTCCACAAAACAAGCCAACAAATAGTGGCAGTGGCAACCTAACTATATGAGATCAGCCAAATTGTATGCTCGAATTACACAAACAATGGCCGTAAAGCGCATGTCTTAGCTTTTAAGAGATGAAATCTTGCACAGCACAGAATCAGGTGTACATCGTGAAGCGAGCACAAATATGGCCACCTCAGAAGCACCTTTTGCGGATGACGTCACGTGGTTACCATTTAATGAATGGTGCATAACATCTACGACAAATTACAAAACGCGCCGATGATTTGCTGAAACGGTGCAATGAAGTTGCTGTGCAGTGCGATTTATTGACGTTGCCATCCCACACGGACACTCGAAGAATTCCGCAACTGTTTGAGACTACTATTTTATATCCCTCAACTTACGGGATCACGCTACTTTCTCAAGTTTCGTTATCGCCGCATTACACGTGTATGTGCTGCCCTGTGCAATCCCGACCATTGACTAAAGGACAATCGAGTAAATCGTACAACCTTCCGATGCAATTACGCCTACAACGGGAACGCAACATATTCTTCTGGAGCTTTTACCTCGTCACTTACTGGAATTTTCAACGGCACATGTATAAATGCCGACGAATGTAATCGCTCGTCAGTTGATCGATGGTCGCCGGTAGCCCTGTTCGGAGCTGTCAGTGCCTGTGTGTTGCTGCAGTCTAACTTTTCTTTTACGGGCCACAAGTTTGGCCGATAAACAGTTTTAATGTGAACACCCTGTTTGCTTCCTTCGTTCACTTCATGACCTCTTGATAAGACCCAAGCAGCACCCATCTTCGAACAGCGCTAACGAAACCATGTGTATATATTGGTCTCCGAGGGGAAGGGGGGGCTTTGTGTGGCTTAAGCTGGGACCGGCGTTGCCGGCGTGGTCCCGATATCGGAGGAGCCGTTGAATTTCGCCGGCAATATTGGGCCTGCTTAGCCACCTCTCAGGCGATGTTGGGCTTTCATAGGACATTGCGCCAGGTTTGCTGCCGTTCCGCCGTATACTTTCGCCGACATCGATTTAGCCGATGACTATCACTGCAAATATTGGACCGAAATTACCGTCATTCTAGCATGTTCACAGATGGCCAAGTGCTAGAACATCAGCTGTAACCACCGAATGATGTATACCGTCCCTTTTCGTTCACATCTTGTACGGAAGCCCCGCGACGGTTCTTAAATTTGAGGCTCCTTGAGTATCACCAATCTTGTACACACTTTTTTGTAAACTAATATTGTCGTCATTGAATGAAATTTGAATGTTTTCAAAAGCATTTTGGGACCTCTGTGTTGTTCCCACTAGTATTCAGCAATGTTGGCTGAATCAGTGGTTGCGTTTCATCGGCAATCTTGAAATGCCTTCTTGTCTTCCTTCTCTCAGTTATATTGCCTGTTGAGTACAATAGACGTCTTCGTTTGCGAGACACGTACATATTTTATGGATGAAATTTTTGGAAGCCATCTTGACACACAAATATTAGGCAGTTTTAGAATACCGTTTGCAAGCGCTGCGGGCGAAGCGGGCACCATAAGAGTTTTAGAATAGCGTTTGCCCTGCTGCGAACCGCTACGCATGATCACCGCAAGACCATAGCCTCGAAACCAGCGCTTGCGGGCCACATGCGGGCCGCCATCACCACACGCAATTACGAATTTTCTGCGTGTGGTCCGCGAACGCCGACTCGCGTTACGACGCATGCGCAGTGGCAGCGACTGCACCGCAAGGGCTCGTGGTGCGCTATTTTAAATCTCCCTATTAAGATCCGATCGAGACGAGCAATAGCGAAATTCTGTTCATTGATCTGCGAACGTATCGGTCAGACGTCGAGCATCCTATGTACACGTTTCAATGCCGGAACGTCACGCTTGCACGCCTCGTAGTAGTTTTGTTACCCTTCGGGGTGGTCCATCGGCTATGGTGCCTGACCGCCGACCCGCAAATCACGGTATCGAATCCTGGTTGCGGCGACCGCATTTCAGATGAAGGAGAAAATGGTACCCATGTACTTGAATTTAGGTGCATGTTGCACAACCCCGGTTGATCTAAATTTCAGGAGTACTCAACTATACGTCGTCTCTGATGATCATGCATACGGTGGTTTTCAAAAGTTAAACCATAAAAACCTCATGAACAAAACTACTCGTTAGAATTATTACCAGTAGATAGTATGAAGTTTTTTGTCATTGGTTGTTCAACATTGCTACTATATTCCGCGTCAGCATTCGCCCAATGATTTTTGCGAAAGTACATTTAGTCGTAAGTTTTGGTGTGTATGCTAATTCAATGCGCAAACCAACCCTGAGATGCCATTCATAGCACTATATCCTTTACGTCATTTTAGCTGCTTGTTGTGTGGCACTATTATGCCTGGATTTTTCACACAACGAAGTGAAATCCGAGGATGTTGTTTGAAGATAGGTCTGATAAGCTACACGGACAGTCCGTGCACGTATTCAGACATGCACATGTTGTGCCTAGGCGTAAGAAGTGTATTTACTTCAGAGATGCAACATAATTTTACCCCGTGATAGAGGCAAAACAGGTCAGCAAGGCGTGTTCTTAAGCTAGCTGGTTCATTATTTGAAGAAAGTAGTTATGTTACAAGAAAAGACCGGGACGAAGTCAAAACATTTTTTTGAATGTTTTTATTTCAACTTGGCGACACACAATCTCTAACGAACTTAAAAACACATGTTTACCACATATCTGTGAACTATTGTTTAACTTCGTCGTCATTCTTTTAAAAGTCTCGTTGAACAATTGCTTTCCAGGTGCTTGCAGAAACATCGGCACATACTTTTATTATTGCACGTGAAAAAAGTACAATAAAAATGCAATTCTAACGCAGTCACCACAAAGTTTTCATGTGGCGACACTTTCGACGAATGCCTTAAGCGGCGTGCCTATAGAGGACTTTTTTTTTCTTTTTGAGGGAGTTGGGGATGGTGTTTGGGTCGTGCAGCGCAGATAGTTGCCTGACTAGTTTGTACATACTGAACGTAAAAAAGCCAGGCTAGAAGGGACAAACTGTTACCAAGAAGCAAGTGTAGGGGTGCAGAACCTCATACTGGGTGACTAGCCCAAACTGCTACACTCGTAGTGGGGGAGTTTCGCTTTGCTGGTGCTGGGAAGTCACGTATGTTTTTTTTCCTATTCTTTTTTGTTGTTTTTTCTTTCTCTTTTTTTCTGTCTCCTGTAAATACATTCAGATGTTCGTCAGCGCTGGGTATGTGTGCTTCTCGTAACTTTGTGCAATGTTTGTGACCCATACTTCTCGTCGCCCCCCCCCCCCCCCCCGTCTTTCTCGTTCAGCGCCATTGTCGTGAAACTGGCTTGCCCAAGTACGGATTCAGTCACCCCAATGAGTCCAATGACCCGATGAGGGCGCGTTGAGTCGAAATAAACAGGTTTCCTGGACTCGGCCTCCCCATGTATAAGCGGACGCGTCGGGGCGGAGAGTCGTCGCGGCGAGTCCCGTCGACCCGGAGACAGGGGGTAGGTTCACCGAACTCGCCGCGCTCAGAAAGGGCATGTATAACCGGTCGCGCTGAGTTGACGGCTCGTGACCTCTCCCGCCCGTCGCGCTCTCCGCTTCCCCATCACTCCGACGTTGCTCTTTCTCTGTCGGCCAGTACGCGCGCGCTAGGCACGGTGATATCCTCGCGGGCTCCACGCACCATGTGGACAGATTATGAAATAACGACGTTGCTAGCTTTAGTCAACGAGAAAAAACTGAGTGATTTGCTCCAATCCTGCAAGGAAATATAAAAAAATAGCAAATTACTTTCATTTTTAAGCATAAACGAGGCACAATCGAAATAGAGGTGTGAAATTATGGCAAAATGGTATGCGGCCGTATGAATTTTTACGTAAGCCGATAGAAATTTCACTCAAAAATGTATATTGCATTCCAATTGAAATTACAAGCCCTCAGAATAAAAATTCATCGTGTAAGAATCTCACTGTCCAGTCCAAAAGCCACAGAAATCAGATTAGCCAAACAGGGTGAGCATATGAGGCAAGAGGAACACGGTGCACTTAATTGTGGTGGAACTGTACACTTTGTTCTAACAATTGATTAGGGTCTTTAGTCATTTTCATTTAAAAACTGCATATTGTTTTCAATTTAAAATTTTCAACGAGGTTCAGGGCGCCACTTAATTCGTATTAGCGACAAGCCACAACTATTGCAAAAAAATGACTCGCGTGTAGGGCTTCAAAGGATTTTCCACAGCATCAGGTACACAAATGAAAGGCGTTACAAACCATGAATCACGGCGAATTCCTGGAGAGATCAGCCAGGGGACGGTGCGTCAAGGCACGAACACACTAGCGGCGCCACGCTCTGCCGCGCGCCGCGCGCCGCTCGCGAGACGCCGCTTTTCTCTCTTTCTCCCGCCGAGCGTCGAGGAATTTTTGCCGCCGACTCAATCGCTCCTTGCGCTATTTCTGCCGCCGCCGCCCAAGCAAAGCGCCAATCAGCGACGTGCGTGGTAGTCGCCATAGCAACGCACGAACTTGTTTTCTTTTTTTCCGGCTGTCATTTTTCTCACGCCGTCGTTTTTTGAAGCACGCACCATGGACACCGAACGCTTTTTAGAGGAGATTAGACTCTACCCTTTCTTATACGACAAAACGATGCCTGATTACAAAGATAAGGAAGCAAAAATGAACAGATGGGATCTTATTGGATCTATGTTTTGATTGACAGGTAAGTGGCGATTGCGTGGCTCATTGCATGTTGAGCGCGAATGAATTGTATGTTTTATTCACTCACTTGTGCAGGAACACGGGTCATACTGAAGTTTAAAAATATTAGAGACAGGTGGATGAAGCTCGTGTCGGGAGTCGAGGCGAACACTCGGAGCGGTGCGCCAGGCAATAATGGCAAAATTAAGTGGCCCCTGTTCTCAATTATTGACAGCATGCTGAGGCAGACACCTCACTATGCGGAAAAGTAAGTGATCAATGACGTGCCGTTTCATATTGCAGCGCACGCAGGATACCTGTTTTATGCCTTCGGTATCTCTGTACCTCCAAAGTGGATGGACCCAATATCTTCGCGGCGCATTTTGAGAGTGGCGACGCAAAGCAACAGCAGACACGCCATCAACCAACAGTGTTGCTGACTTGTTGACCAACAGTGTCGGTCAACAAGTCAGCAACGTGTGCGCGATGGATTCATGACAGGATTCTGGCACTGTTTTCAGCGCGGATCTCCACAGCTAGCAGTCAGTGGCTACATTTTTCTATAACGGACTTTGTAGACTGCTGTTACATCTGTATAATCAGATTTCTGTTGTCTTAATTGGAAGTATGCTACTGATCATCCCTTTTGTTGTACTATCTTACTATGGCAATTTGTATTAATTCATGCTCTTACCGATCAAGCGGCCAAACGTGATAGGTTGTCATACAGGTTCCTTTCCGTTGCTTTCTTACCTTGAGACAGGCAATGCGTGCGCGAGTGTCTACTGTGCTTAGATGTAGACTATATATGATTTTGTGGTACCGCTCGCAACGTTTTCGAGGTCACGTGCAGTAGTTTATTCATGTATCTGGCTTATAGGTTATCGATAATTAATTGTGATTTACACCTGAAGGTTAGCGGTAATTTATTTGCCAGCCATGTCGTGAGGCAATCGTCATGCAAACGTGATGATTGCTTCACGTTTGCGAACTTAATAAATATGCAGGAGGGGTTGGCTTCTCTTTTAGTACTTAGCTCAAGCACACACGTGATCTTATAGTTCAGTTTCCGCTTTTTTTATTTGCCGGGTCATCTTACGTTTCTTTTTTTTGTGCGGGGATATCTTTAATCAGGTTTTACTGTTCCTGTAGCTTACATCACTAGAATTTTTTTTTCGTTATTAGTCACCATCCTTGCTCAAAAGTACAATATCGTCCACCAAACGCGGATAGATAAAGCTAACATTTTTGTTAACCCTTCTTCCTATTTTTCTCTCGTTCTACGTTTTTAAATATTGATTGTGAATGTGCCATGAATAACATGGAAGAGATTGTACCTCGTGCAAAGAGCCCATTCTTGATCAAGTTTTCGTGTTGTTCTTGAGGAATGCGGTTTCTGCAGTATTCGCAACTTCCAGGTACCGTGGTGCCAAGGAGCGGTGGCGGCCGGAAGCTCTGTTGAGATGAGATGATTGAAGCCTTGGACCTGCTTCAAACAGCAGTTGTTGCTGCTTGTTTTTCCGCGTTTGTGGTCGTTTGGCACCATTGCTAACGGCCACAATATTACCAGAATCCTTTTAGTTTCTCATGTAAAAGGTAAAGTAGAAAGAAAAAAAAAACCGACTGATTTCAATTAGCAAAATCCGGCTGATCGCATGACCTATAAGTAGCGCGACTGTACATTCAACATGACAGACGGCGAGATGGTCGCCCCGAAATAGACGGTACCGGAAAGCACACTTTTGGTGAACAGGGCAATTTTTCGCGCTTCGGTGGCCCTTCGATTTGTGCTTCTGAGAAAGTAGGGTAGCGCTATCATATTATATTAAGTAAAGAAATGCTGGGTAGCACGCAGGGTGGATAAATATGCGCAAAATTGTGAAACAATACCGCACATACGTAAGCTCTTCACCAGGCGTCGTGGGTAATAACGCGCAACGCCAGGTGTAATGTTGGAAAAGTATCATGATGGGAGTCGCTAGTACAAATTTCTCAGTAATATCAGTAACATTTTCGGAGACGCGCTTTGTCTTACCGTTTTGCGTGCACTGTATTCAGCGAAAAGCTTGTTGAGCTCACCTATATAACGAAACAGGTTAAGCAGACGAAAAAAAGTTGCTGTTTTTTCAATGGTAAGTACCATGTCATGTTACCGGCAATATAATTTTAGGATGCTTTCTTGACTGCAATAACAACAGAATACCAAGAGAATGAATTCTTCAAGCAGCATGAACGAAAGCAGTAGTACTATACAATTTTCACGTTTAACAGGAATCTTTCCCGTTACTTTTTTGTGTTTAGGTATTTGAGAAGTACAAACGATAGAACTGTACTGGGCAAAAACGACAAAAAAATGCGCCATCAGCAAGTAAGAACGAACACAAATCGCTGCTGATCTCAAGGTCATAAAGGCACTTCGCAAATGAATCAGATGTGTAATGATGCCTCGAACGTTTCGAAACCGGTCCTTTCGATCATTCTATTCTAGAGTCAAAATGCGTTCCTAATTTAGTTTTGGTACAGTTTTCCCAGCGACCGTGTCGAGCAGATGATCTAAGCGCGAAAACGGCAAGACTGAAATTTGGTGTACTCGTACACAAAATGGATGCCGCATACATTCACGGGCTTGGCCTGTTAATTTTGACTCTCTTTACTACTCGTGGCTTTCGGGAAGCTATTTTTAACGGGAGGCTTATTTTCCTCACGGCATATATAGGCTATGAGCATCGAGGCTCGCAATCAGTCGACTTCTGTCGACCAAAATGAGGCAGTTGCTTTCTTTTTCTTTCTACTTTCCCTTTAACTTGAAAAACTCAGAGTGCCGGTAATATCGAGGCCGTTCGCAAAGTTGAAAAACAATCATAAACGCGGAAAAACAAGCAGCAAAAACTGCGGTTTGAAGAAGGTCCAAAATTGAATGACCTCAACAGAGCTTATGGCTGCCACTGCACAGCGGCACCATGGTACCTGGAAGTTGCGAATATAAACCGCGGCGAAAAGTAAGCCTTCCGTCCTCAGTGAGGAAGCCTTCATTTTAGTGAGGCCGCCTTATGTCACTCTGAAAGCTTCCTCACTGAGGAGCCCTCGGTGAAGGCTTCCTTGGCGCTTCCTCAGCTTAAGGTTGCTTTGGGGCTACCTTCGTGCGCTGTTAGGTCAACACCTCCTTGCCCTGAACGTGCGCTTCGCCTCACAGCTAGCCCACATGATGTTTTTGTTTTCGAGGCAACCCTCCCACCCCTGCGGGGAGACACGAGCGGCGAGCGTGCGTGCACGGTGCCAGGCACGACGGCGCGCAGTAAAACAAGAAATGGCGTCGTGGGCGGACGGGAGTGCGGCTGACTTGTCAATTCGCATATGGAGAGGTCTACCGGTATTTACCGGCAGTGAGGATAGTTCGCGATGCGGTCAACCCCATGGAATTCTACGATGAAGAAGATTTTTCATTCAGGTTTCGTTTCACCAAGGCGTCTGTCATTGCGATCATGTCGGAACTACAGTTGAAAAAGAACACGGACCGAAGGGGAACCCCGCTCCCACCGCTGCTGAAGGTGCTCATCACGTTTCGATTTTACGGCACTGGTGCCATGCAGACAGTGGTTGGCGACCTCGTGCGCGTCTCACAGCAGTATATGTCGCGTTGTGTCTAGGAGATCACCCAGGTCATATGTTTGCGTGTTTCCCAAATATATGCGACTTCCGAATGCAGCAGACGCGAATGCTGTAATGACGCGCTTCTACTCAATTGGCTTGTTTCCAGGTGTAACGGGGTGTATAGACTGCACGCACTTCCCAATTGTGAGCCCTGGAGGCGAGAACGCCGAGGTATTCCGCAACCGCAAGGGATACTTCTCACTTAATGTGCAGGTAAAGTGACGCCTTCATCTCATTTTTTTTCTTTTCTTAACCCGTTTGATGTGTGTAACTTTTGCGACAGCGTTGTATAGACGCACGTTTTCAAAGCTGTGCCGTTGCTGTAGAAATAGGGTTACTTTTGTTGCACATGCCCATGGTGAATACACGCCATTCAGGTACCACTGTCCGTTGCCAATTTTTCTTTCACATATGAAACGTACAGCTTCAGAAAGGTACTCTATTGAATGTCACTTTCTTTTTAATCGCCATTTTTTAAGTAGTTAGCTCGCGTTGAACATGGTAATGTGATAATCAGAAATGTCGCACCCATGACTATGTTGTGTATCGGTAACTTAAAATGAATTTCTGTAAATATGCACCATCAATGCACTGATCTAAATTGCTCAACTGTCATGTAGGTTGATAAAAACCAAGGGTTGTGAATGCCTGTTGTATTAGCCACTTCTTATCCGGGCACAGTGTGCTTAACAGTTGCACGAGGGTTTGTGGTGTAGAAGTGCACATCTTTAGAAATTTCCAAGTTACACACATTGAAACATGGCTGTTGCTTTTGTGTGCAACCATTTCTAATAAATGCACAATACTTGATTCGCAGGCTATCACTGGTCCCGAGCTGAAATTCTTTGATGTAGTTGCCAGTTGGCCTGGATCTGTGCATGACAGCAGAATATTCACCAACAGCAGAGTGATGGCTCTCTATGAACAGAAGGCTGTACCTGGCGTTCTCCTTGGTGACCAGGGGTATGCGTGCCTACCATTCCTCATGACACCACTGAAGAATCCTCAAACACACGCAGAAAAGAGGTAACAGCACATGAACCTCAGGATGGAAATTATAATAGGTGCGCTACTTGGCACAATAGTACTTGAAGTACTAAAATTGCAATGTCCCTTATGAAAACTAGATTAAAAATCTGCCGTTTATAAGATAAATGTAAAATTTCTCGGAACAAATGAAGTACCTGCTACTGTAAAGCCCAATGTAAAAAGAAAGAGAAAAGGTACTCCTAGACGCAAGCCACTTAAATTTTAAATTTGCTCCCATACAAGCATACACATGCTTTACTGCAGTCTCTGAACAGGTTTACTGTCTGCTGTCCCACAGCAAATTCTTTATCTCGAAAAGCATACCCATGATGTGCACATGCCAATGACACAGGATGTATCAAAACACATTTAAAACGGAACACGCAAGTTGTTATCTTCAAAAACAAAACTGTTTCTTCCTAATAATTGTGATGATGTATCAGTGGCATATCTTGACATGTTCACAAATGCTTTTGCACACAGCGCTTGCTGCTCATGCATGATTTGCACATTCTCTCGTTTTGTGCAGGTACAAAAGAGCCAGATAAAAACAAGGAACAGTGTGGAGCGTACATTTGGAGTGTAAAAAAGGCGCTTCGCATGCCTGCGGGTAAAGCTGCTGACGGACACTGATCGGTCTGCAGCTATCATAACAGCATGTGCAG
Organism: Rhipicephalus annulatus; assembly: GCA_013436015.1. Lineage (NCBI taxonomy): Eukaryota > Metazoa > Arthropoda > Arachnida > Ixodida > Ixodidae > Rhipicephalus > Rhipicephalus annulatus. The sequence goes on along the minus strand of WOVY01001326.1, from coordinate 97,289 downwards.
CGCTGCACAACCTTGCCTGTTTGCGTAGGGACCCATGTCCACTCTGCGATGAAGCACACCCCAACGTTAATTTACCTGACAAACCCAGCCAAGGAGATCCTGACACTGTTGCTGGTGCACAAGTATGCAGCTGCTACATCCGCCGGTGTTTATCCTCTGGGAACAAACACACATGTCCAGTGCAAACCTTAAGTAAGTGTCTACATTCAGGCGCTGTTTCAAAAAATATGTTCCTGCTCTAGGTCGTCTTTCTTCAGTCTGGTTGACTTTAAAGAGTGCTTCATGCATTTATCCAAGCAGTGTTACTTGCACCGCTATGGTGTTTCAGTAAATGAAAAATGTACATGACACAGCTCATATCTTCAAATGACCTTATGAAAACTTCAAAACATCAGCTGAACAGGCACATATGCATTCAGACACTACACTTGGTGATGTTTAAATATAACATTTGAGACATCTGGTGTGTTATCTCCAAAACAACGTTAAAAGAACTGATGATTTAACAACAGCAAGAAATATACTTATGCTTGCTGTTGCATGTTAATGTGACAAGTTTCCAAACCATGCTCTCAGATATTCTTTTATTCAGTGTCTGCTGCCTGCAGCTGTTTTCTTAGGAGCGCCTGCTTCAGTTTCTGTACTTCTTTTTCTTTTAAGATCCGAAGCTTGATTTTGTGCTGGATGTTGCAATTTTTTTTGCTCCTTCAAGGTGCTGAGTTTGGTCTCACGCTCTTCTCTCATACAGTCCATTCTTAGATTGTGCTCAATTTCTTTGTGTTTTTTATCTACTTTTATAGCATCAAGGCGAGCCTCGAGTTCTACGTCGAGTGTGTCCTGAAACAGCGACAGCCTGCCTTCGCGGACATTCCGCACACTTGACCCAGCTGTTGGTGCTTCACATTGTGCACCTGGCTTAGCACCTTCCTCTTGGCTCATGTCCGCATCGACTTTGGGATTGTTCAAGCATAAGCTATCTTCTCCAACCACGGATGGTGTGTGAGAGCTCTGCAGCATTGACTGCATAGCTGCTCTGTCGATTTGGCTGAGTTCTTGTGTTCGGTCTACAATAAAAGCAATGCTTATAACGATGTACAGAGTAATGTACATATATTACCCAGAAATGAATTTTGGAGCTCTGAATTGGACTATCCTTCATGGCTGCTTGTATTACCAAGCATTGAATTCTCAGTGGACTACATTATCAGAAAGAGAGACATGTTCATCCAAGCTGCTCAACAATTAGCGCTTTATCAGATACACATGCGGGATCTAGGGTACATACATATTTACACAGATGGCTCAAGTACTACAACGTCTTCAACATCGGCATTTATCATACCACAGCTCAATATTCAGGAATCGTTTAAATTATGTCGCATGACGTAAGCTACTACATCTGAGCTCTTAGCTGTTCTGTATGCTCTCAAATTTATAAACTCGGTAGCAGACGCTACAAAATGGGTACTTTTCAGTGACTCACAGGCCGCATTAGGATCACTCTTCAGTACAAACAGGACAGTAATAAGTGATAGTATGACATACAAAACGCTGAAGGAGCTCACCAAAGCAAAGAAGGCGCAACAAGGGATCAAATTCCAGTGGATACCTGGCCACTGCAACATTCCTGAAAACACAGCTGCCGATGAAGCAGCACGACAAGCACATCGTAAAGACGTTACTGTTTCTTTACCAATTTCGAAAAATGAATGGCGTAGTATTATAAAGAATACAACTTTCAGAATGAGCAAAATGCTTGGTTTGACCAAAGTACAAAGAGCTGCGATTTATATCACATCGATCCATTTATTGAATTCAAAATACGCTGGCATTAGATAAAAGGATGGAAACTCCAATTCACCGATTGACGCTAGGCACCGCATACACAAAACAATTTTTGCACAGAATCGGCAGAGCTGAAACTCCCGAATGCGAATGTGGATATAGATGAAGACGTCTGTCACCTTCTCATAGACCGTCCACATCATGACACGCCGAGACGCCGTCTTAAGTGCGAACTGTTCGCATTGGACCGCAGACAATTTAGCATGAAAAAACTTCTGGGCCCGTGGACAACTGGAGTTTTACAGTCCCACGCTTTCAAAGCATTAACACGTTTTTTTACAAGACAGTGGGATTGCTGACAAGTATTAACAAAGAACAGACTTTCATTTGTAACACATGTACTAATTATGTACAGTATCATGTGACACCCATCACGTGTGTGTTGTGAAACGAATGACGTGTCGACTATTATGTAGATACGAGCGAATGCATGTTTATAGGGACCAGACGTGCGCTTTGCTGTTTTGTGCTGGTGGACCGAATATTAACGAGGGTTATTTCCAGAGACTTCTTACATTGACTGTCATACATTTACTTACCATTGTGATATGTGCGTATAAGTGTGTCTTTGCATATCTGTACCCGAGTTTTCTATTTTCCATGCACTGCTTTGTATGTTTTGCTTCAAGATACGTGTTCAAGTTTCAATCAACGGCTAAGGAGTAGCCGGCGCCATAATGGTGCGCCAACATCTCCTTATATATTATATCAATAAAAAAAGCACCTTCGAAGGCGTCCAAGAAGCGACAAGTACAATGACTTCTGGCGCTGTACAACCGCTCAGTGGTCACCTCGTATATACAGGTACTTCATCTTTACCTCCAAGGTGGCAACGGTGTAAGATTTTTCTTGTGCGTTGTTGAACAATAAACATTAGCACCGCGTGCATTAACTAAAAGGAGACTGTGCGTCTCTGTGCCTAAGCGGAGTCTCTGTCTCTCGTTGACCATTGTATAGAAGCGATTGGAATGTTCCAGTAGAAAACACCTGTCCATCACTGTGTACTTTGAGGCTCCCCGGTTTTGTCTCCTGCCTTTCATCTTGGACATATCGGTCAATTGGAATTAATGACATCTCAGAGGGCAGGATGTTTTTTAATCAAATTATGAATCATTCACTTGTTATTCGCAGGTGGATCCGTTAGTAATATAACAAACCACCGAGAAACAAACGTTTTTCCGATTTCGTCTTTTTGACCAAACAGCCGATAAAGTTTCTCCATAAACATGGCTACTGAGTTACTTACAAATAATTCAATAAAACTTTTCGGCAGCCAGCAAGAGCTGTGCACTCACGCCTTCATGGAAAAATTTAATAAATATAGTTTGTGCTTGTGGCACGTAAATCCATGTCTCTCATACTATCCTTCCAACATTTCTGGGTTAGCCGACACAATCGTTCGCTCTTGAGGTGTGCGCCTACTGGCGCGAATGAAATGGCTCAAGGAAACAAAGCAGGAACGCAGAGGCCCACCCAACATCATCCTCCAGTGAACAAGCCTCATGTATGCAAGACGTCTCGGCGGTGTGATTCTGTCACCTACTCCTCTTACTTGAAAAACCAAAAAAGCTGTGTTTCAGGAGATATATGCGCAATTCAGGCTCTACCACATTGTATTGGAAACAAGGTACTACTACCACGTACCCTCAGTCCTTTCTTGTGACGTCGCCAGTGAGCTCTTGGACATCATTATTGACCCCATGGCAACTGTCTCATATCAGCATTTCAAAATGAAAACACGGCAGAAATGCATGCTATCTAGCCGCACCCGCGCAAGCAACGTCTTATGGAGGTATGAACTAGCGACCTACGCAGCTTCTAAATGCCATCTAGGATGAGCCAGTTTCTCAGGAAGTACAGCATCTCAACTGACTGAGCCTTGGTTGAAGAGCTCTTCCTTGAACACCTTTTTCAGCATAATCTACCTAATCCTCGCTGCAGTTCACGACAAAGCCTAGATCAATTGCAGGAGCTCACCGGTATCTTACCACATTTAGACTCGATGTTTTTGCGCATTGAGACCAAAGTAGTCGTGCTCACCATCTTAATTGTCCCACTCCAATGTCGCCAGCACAACGTCTGTCAATCTCGCCTCAGCCAACGCTCTCTTACATGCACGCAAGCTATGCTTTGTCGCTAATAACACTTGTTAGAGTGTAATGTCCCAAAGCCCCCATATTATTATGAGAGACACAAGTGTGAGGGCCTGGAAGTTTGAACCACCTGGGGTTCTGTTTCGGGCACCTAATTCTTAGGCCATTGGCCTCAAGCATTCAATTGAATCCGGCCAGCTGCGGCTGGGATTCGATTCCGCCACCCTCCGGTAGACTCTGTCGCTAATCTGAACAGAAGTGGGGTAACAATCTGACAAACCTCGCAGTAGGCAACACGCACCTGTACTTCATTAACAACGAGAAAGTTGATGAATTGGATTAGTAGCGCAGCTGTTGCACACCAGATTTTCGAATCTTTGTAACTAGATTCTGCTCGTTCCAGGCAAACCTTATATGCATGCCTGCAACAGTGATACCAGTGGTGCTTTGGTTAACAGAGCAGCGCAATTTATACTAACGGAAATCGCTTGCTGGGTGCCCATGCTACGCAGTTCCTCGGATTTCACAGCAGCGGAACAACATGTAGCGGAAAACTTACAACTACATTTCAAACTTAATCATGAATAGTTATAGTATTTTTCCTGAAAGCGAAACTTTTAGGTCCTTTTATCTTAGTCTGTGACGGTGTATTTTAGTCTTTGGCCCTAAAACAAACACCAGCTCTAATAAATTTCAGCAGTGGCAACGAAAGTGTGAGTATTATCTTGATAATTTTAAAAATACATCAATTTGTTAGTGATATTGATGGTTGAAGGCTCAATAGTTACACGCTAAATGATTAACAAATTGATGTGTTTCATAAAATTCCTAAACAGTACTAATTCTTCCTTTGCAGCTGCTGATATCTAAGTAATGCCAAGTAAAATACAGGTGATGTTATAGAAGTCATTTGTAATGCATATTCGAAGAAAAAAAGTGGATGAAAAGTAAAATAACTTGCCGTGGGCACGGACCAAACCTGTGACCTTCGTATATCGCGTCTGATGCTCTACCAACTAAGCTACTGCGGCAGCTATCGCACATACACTTTAAAGGGTATATATGTGAAATAAAAGCGGGAATGTCAGTCAGCCCAACCCGTAGTTATCAATGCAAATGTGGAACAGTCTTTTTTCTGCCTGTTTTGGCGTCACCTGGCATGTTACCTTGTTATGGGCTGGCACCTGAGCAATTATCCTACGTATATTACCTTAAGGCCCCAAGTCTGCCATAAGGAGACCCTCGCTAGGAATGAAGGAAAGAAATGTGCATTTAAGAGCTCTTTTTTTGTTAGACACAATAATGAGATTTAACAGATAATCATGCCAAGAAAATTATAGAGAAATGTAATTTAAAAATGAAATAAAATTGAATGAAAAGATAACGACTATACAAGAAGGATTGCCCTCCATGGTGTCGTATCTGGCCGCTACCTCGAGCAGTAATACGCTCATTAACCTTCGGCCCTCATTTCACAGTGGCTGCGAAGGAACTGACCATGGCGGTGGTCAGATCTGTGACGCAGCAGAGGGTGCTAATAATTTCTGGGTGATCCACACAGGCTGCCATTTATGGCAACGCGTAACGCTACAATTTTCTCTAGTAAGGCAAGTCCAGCTGCACTATTGGAGATTGGAGGAGCTAGAGGGTTTTGATAGGGATGTAATAGCGTCGATGAAGTTGGGAAGATAGATGAGGCCTATGTAGTGCTACAGAGTGGACATGTTCTTCGCTATCGTGGCTTGGCTGACTGAAGAGAATCGGTAATGGGGTACAGTACTATAGCTGGTAACAAAAACGAATGCTATAACTTTGAAAAGAAGGTTGAAGGTATTATAATTAAACTCATTAAGAGGTACAAATGGAAGGTAATATAGGCCTGCGCGCCTAAATCCAGCTATGCTGACGTATCAGTTGAAACCTTCCATGAAGATGTGGAATCGGTATTGAGTAAGGTAAAAACCCAGTGTGCTATACTGATGGGCGGCTTCAATGCCAAGGTAGGGAAGAAGCAGGCTGGAGACCAGGCAGAAAGGGATCATCAAATCGGTACTAGAAATAAATTGGCCAACTACAGAAACTCCAAGTACTGCATCATGGGCATTGCTTCACAACGCTATTGTAATGAATAGCTTGTGGCTAGCATTGCAAGTAGGGTATGTACAATTTAGAACAACCAAGGCATTTTAACGGAGAAGTGTTTTATGCCGGAGTTCACCAAGACCTTAATGGCGTATTCATGTCAAAAAACGCATAAGTTAAAATGATCTTGACGAAAAAAACCAGAAGAATAAATTATTTGAAAGACCCGGCAGCAAAATTTGTGACCCCTTTGTACGCTTTACTTGGTGCATGACCGATTCTTGGCGCATGACCGACCGTTGCACCACCGATGCTCGCGATTAAGCTTTTAAACACGAGCACTATATCTCTGACATCTCCTCCTTTTCAGACACATAATTCCTTGTAGGTGGACGGGGATGCGACAGAGAGCAGTCCACTATTTTCATCTTTCAGTCAACACGTTTAGGCACAGTGGAAGCGACGCAAGGGAGCTTGACCACCTCGGTCGTCTTAGCGGTCGTACTAGGTATAACCGTAGTGGTAGGAGTACTCAGGGCTCTGGCGGATGGTTGAAAACGTAGTTCTTATTGGCAGGAGAACAATGAATAGCTTATGGTCGCATACAGACGCACATAATAATGCGTATACATCACACCTCTCACTGATAACTTATCACGTCTTCTTTTTCAAAAAAATATTTTTTTTCTGAGACCACTGCATCGTTATTGTGCGGATTGATAATAATATTAAATCAACGACTTTACACAAAGTGTACGTGCTTGATAATGAATGGTCCTAAGGTTAATAATTTGCACATTGAAGTCGCCAACAAGTATAAAGGGTTCGTCCTTGTATGCATTTTGTACTGTTTTGCCAGAATTATGATTCATATTAGTGTAATATATACATTTTTCATGCGTCTCACAAGTGCTACCCGAGTGCGGCCCCTTGCGCGCTATATTGAAGGGCAAAAACTCACACGACATACGACAAAGCTCGGGCCTGGAGTCATAATCTCTACGTTGAAGTAGCTGACTAGTGTGAATAGTTTTTGCTTGTATGTGTATCAGATAGTTTTAAATGCGAAGCATTTCTTAGTGAACTTCGGCGACTTTGAGCGTATCTATCTATCTATCTATCTATCTATCTATCTATCTATCTATCTATCTATCTATCTATCTATCTATCTATCTATCTATCTATCTATCTATCTATCTATCTATCTATCTATCTATCTATCTATCTATCTATCTATCTATCTATCTATCTATCTATCTATCTATCTATCTATCTATCTATCTAGCTGACTACGACTTTTAGCTCTCCTGGCCGTTTCGTTAATGATATTGCCACCAGCACGTAGTGGGTCACAGCAAGAGCGGCTCTCAATCTGGAGGAAAAAGAAGATCGCGTGCTGCAGCATTTTTTTGTTGTCACGGCCTCGAACAAGAACTCCGCGACCGTCTTCAGAGGGCTGCGCACGAGGCCGGCAAAAAGCTGCTCCTGGGCACCGCGCATCAAGTGACGCAACTTCTTGTCCTCCGTCATTTTTGAATCGGCCCGTCAGAAGGGGCGCATCATGTCTTCGACGTACGTGGTCACAGTTTCGTTTGGCAACTGGACGCGGGCCATAATAGCTCGTTCAGCTCGTTCTTGGCGATCAGCACTGGCATAGATCTGCAGAAGTCTACGAGAGAATTCGGGCCACGTCGTCAGCTGGTCCTCTTGATTTCAATACCACGTACGTGCCCCGTCTTTGAGATAGAAAATAGACACGGTCCAGTGTTTCCCCGTCGTCCCACTGATTACAGGTAGCTACGCGCTTGAAGTCCACCAACCAGTCCTCAACGTCCTCGTACTCCATGCCATGCAATGTCGCTAGTGCCCGTGGGCTTTCCAACGTATAGCGGTTCGACGTCGTGCTTCCCGTTCCGGTAGACGAGGTTTGCACCGAAGCACTGGTCTTATTTGTCGACGTGGTGGGAGCAGTCTCCTCGACTTCCGGAGGCAATCCCCTGATTTGGCGGCTGGTCCGATGCACAGAAGTATTGACTGGCACTGGACACCTATCATGGCTCCAGGGGGGGGGGGGGGGTCTGCTGCATCCATGAGACTACCCAGCACTTCCAGCAGTTTGTCACGATGAGTCACAAGTATTGGGGAATCATTAAACCACCGGGTAACTAGCTCTAGGACGATGCGTCGGTCGTGGCTGGCTCTCGAGCAGAGAAGAAGCACGCGATCTTTTTTTCCCTCCAGATTGAGAGCCGCTCTTGCTGTCGACACACTACGTGCTCGTAGCAATATACACGCACTCTCTGTGCCGTGTAACGCTTGTCAGCTGAGTGTACGGACGAATGAAATTAAATCTGGAGAATAAGGTACTAAAGTACGCAGGAAGTGGTGAAGAATGTCAAGACGCTGACGTAGTACTCAGGATTTTACTACATATTTGGAACTTAATAATTGTTGCATTTCTTGCAACAATTATAACCAACCGGAAGATATGAACCTCAAAAAAGGACAATCTCTTATTCATCGGTCAGGCATTTAGGTAGAGACCACAGCATCATTACACGCGCTGGCATATTGCAATGCATTACCTGTTTAAGTAAAAAAATATAGGGCCCCTGTTTTCTACTGAAATCTAGATGGCTGGACAACACGAAGCTATCTGTATAATAACGCAGCTAGGAGAAAGAAGAGACCAAATTCAGGTCGGCGGAGAGCAGGGCGATTGTGCGCGAATGCTACAATAAAAGCTTCAATATTTCGTGATGTTCACACTTTGGAAAAAAAAACGACCTCAAGACGAACGTCGCGGAACGAACATTCAGTTCGCGTACATATATTTAAATGGACAGAAAATAGAAACATTGCCCTTGGACACGTAATTTCAGGCCATGGTAAATATTTCCTGGTTGTAGAAACATGTGAGAGCACCACTCAGTGGCGGAGTTTGGCACAGACTAAAACACAAAAAACCAAGCAAAGCCTCTACTACAGAGTTTGCAACTATGTATACATTAAATTACAATCGTGGTACAGAAACAAGAGGGATTACCAATTTCTAAAAAATACTGAAACTATACAAGACGTGGTGCTGAGCTAAAGCCGCGCCGCTTACCTGCAACGTTCGTGGTTTCTCAAGTGCTTTAAGTTTTTTTCACGGCAAAAGAAGTATGGCGCCTTCCCGCGCTTTCAATCGAAATGAAGCCCACGTCCACGCTCTATTGCGCCTGCGGTGATAAGCTTCGATGCGCGGCCGCACCGCTAGTGCAGGCGCCCCGCGGAGCGATGTCACGCGGCGCGGTGTTCGTACCAAAGGTGGACGACCCTGTACGTCCTTCATAGGCGTGCGCAAGGTTCTCTTTAAGGAGGGGGGAATGCTCTCCGCAGTACTCCCTCCCTATTATGTCCATGTAGGGGCCGCATTAGCACCCCATCCCCATTATAATAATCTATTAAACTGACATTACGGCCCCTCTCTCTTTGGTGACTAAGGGGCGGCCACCCCGTAACTATTTTTATAAATCAGGTTTATAAAAAACAAAGCTTTATATATCACCAGGTTGAAATACCTACAGTACCAAATTTATTATTATTATTGTGAATGTCGTGGTACATTCAGTACATTTACACTTAAAATTTTATAGCACTCATTAACCTAATAATCACACCCAAATCTTCAAGATGTGTCAGACTTAAGTCATAAGACTACAATTGAGTTTTATGTAAAGGGCTTTCGAATGCTGTCCAGGATACAAATATCTTCTAATGCATCAAACCACACCTGGCTCCTAATAATGATGCAACAGATATTGGTCATAAGACGATAACTGCGTAGAATGCTTGTGGGCATATTTTTTGTAGGCGAAATACGCTTTGACACAACTAACTGTACCTGACACTTTACGATGTGACAGATATCTGTCACAATACTATAGTAACTGAATCCTGTATGGAAGACTTCTGGATGTTGTCTGTAGTCAAAATATTCTCTAAATGGACAAACCGCACCCAATACTTGCTCATGTCACAGATATCGTTCATTAGACTGCAACTGAACCCGGTATGGAAGGCCTTTGATGATGTGTGTATTAGAAATATCCTCAAACGCAAGAAAGCACACCTGGCTCCTAATGATGCAACAGATATTGGTCATAAGATAGGAACCAGGCACTACGTAGAATGATTTTGGGCATAACCTGTAGTCGAAACATGCTCTAACGCAACTAACTCTGCCTGACACTTCATCATGTGAGAGATATTGCTGAAAATACTGCAACTGCATCCTGTATGAAAGACTTCTGGTCGGTCTGTATAGTCAAAATATTCTTTAAAGCGACAGATCACTCCCGACACTTCGTGATGTTATAGAAATCAATAGTAAGCCAGCAATTAACCCTGTATAGAAGGCTTTGATGATGTCTGTATAAGAAATTTTCTCTAATGCAAGAAAACACCTGGCTCCCAATGATGCAACAGCTATTAACATAAGATAGAAACAAAGCCCTGCGTCAAGGCTTTTGGGCCTCGTCTGTAGTGAAAACATGCTCTAACGCAACTAACTAACCCTGACACTTCATGATGTGAGAGATATTGCTCATAAGACTGCAACTGAATCTTGTATGGAAGACTTCTGGACGTTGTCTGTAGTCAAAATATTCTCTAAATATACAAATAGCCCACAACTCTTGATGAAGTCCCACATATCGGCCATAATATTGCAACAGAACCCTGTGTGGAAGGCTTTTGATCGTTGTCTGCAGCCAAAATGTTGTCCAATGCAATAAACCACACCTGACACTTCATGATGTAACATATATCAGTCATAAGATTGGAACTGAGCACTGCATGGAACTCTTTTGGATGGTATATTTATTTATTTTCAAATAATTCAACACAATGCATGGATACTGCATGAGTGATATACATAAATACAGAATGAAAGCACTGAAAGAGTAGTATCACAATAAATGTGCCAACGTAAACAAATATCGCTACCACCTAGGTGGAGCCCGGTAAAAAAAAACGAGAGAAATACAAAAAAATGAGAGAAATAGAACAAGTGCCTACAAAAAGTCAGACAAACTTGTATTACGAACCAAACCAAGTAGATCATTCTAGTGTTTGATAACTTTATTTGAACGAGTTAGAGAGCACTACAAATGGCTTCTAAGCTGGATTGCGATTGCAGATCAGTGCTGTGTTGAGGGCTTCTGCACTTTTCTGGTAACTCAAATATCTTTTAACATTTACAAGATGCATCTGACACTTCTTAATGGGACATATATTGGTTTCGAGATTGCAGCCAAGCACTGCGTAGAAGACTTTCACATATCAGTAGCCAAATAGCCTATATTGCAAAAATCGTGCTGAAATTTTTTCGATTCGACAGATACCGGTCATAAGACTGCACAACAGCACTATACAGAAGTTTTGGCAAGTTTTCTAACATAGCTTAATTGAATATCTTGATGTTTTGATTATGCTGAAGTGCATACATATATAGTCCAAGTTATTGCGTTTACTAAAAAAAACTGAACAAAAATGAAGCAGTCCTTTGAAGCACATACAAAAATTCATTGTTCGAAACCATCAAATAATATCTTTAGCTCATTACAGCCTGGAGGAACAGATAAATGCATGCACAGTTCTGAATAGTCTCAACCGTCCCAGAAGGCACTTTTTGCATTTCTTCTAAACAAAGTGCAGTACAGTACTAGCGCACCTTTATTCATTCTGTGCATACATGGGGTGACCTTCTCTTTTTACTATCGTATCATCGTGCAGCTGATTTGAAAACGGCTACTTCTCACTTACAAGGTTTTCAGTTATCTGTCCGGCTGTAAACAGAACGCGCGTTATAATATAAAAAACTGTAAAACGAGAGAGAAGCGCCATTGTATGCCAAGAGCTATGAGTATCAGAATGAACTAGAAATTACGAATGTGTGTGTTAGAACGCTGCCAAACAACGTTTGTGCTACTGAGCGTGGCAGAGACGCAGAACAAGCGATAAGTGAAATAGCAGGCAATACCAGAAGCACTTAATCATGTAACTTTCTTTTTCGATCAAAACAGCAACGCACGTTCGAGTTTCTATCTTGTACTTGAATTCAAATGAGACCGATGACAGCTGAACGTGCCAGCGTCACTGGTACCCAACACGAAGTCACATCACACTACTACCAACCAGCGCACGCTTTTTATTAGCTTGGCAACACATGAAAACGATTTGCACCGAAGTCAACAAATGTTTCAGCGTCATACAATCCGCGAATACGCTTATATAAGTAGGTACGTTTTCACATCACCGAAATGTGTTGGCTAGTGTGAGGTTCGCTTTCAGCAATGATGAATACCAATGTAGAAAACAAACACAGTGCAGATAAAAACTCTGTATGCGCTATCCGATGTTTCGGGCGTCGTATGTAGCCCCGCCGCGGTGGTCTAGTGGCTAAGGTACTCGGCTGCTGACCCGCAGGTCGCGGGTTCGATTCCCGGCTGCGGCGGCTGCATTTCCGATGGAGGCGGAAATGTTGTAGGCCCGTGTACTCAGATTTGGGTGCACGTTAAAGAACCCCAGGTGGTCAAAATTTCCGGAGTCCTCCACTACGGCGTCTCTCATAATCAGAAGTGGTTTTGGGACGTTAAACCCCACAAATCAATCGGGCGTCGTATGTAGTGTCTATGTTACTACAGAAACTACCGTTGATTTTTTTTCAGCCGATGTTCCTCGTAAGAGCTGGTTCATACGAACTCGACGGTAGAGGCCTACGCTGAATGCAAATGAAACCCCACTGAACAGCCTCCGCGGTAGGCGTGGGCTCACGCTCAAAGCTTCGAACCTCCGAAGTCTGTTTACACTCGTTTTTAGCACACAAAATAACATATCAAAGCCCAGGAACAACGACATGCTCTAGCAGTCTGTACGATGTTTTCGCTCGGCCGACTATCGCACTCAGGACCGGCGCAAGCAAAGCCGTCCAGCATTCGCAGGTACAGGGACAATAGAAAAGTGTATCCAGCACCGCATAAGAAACTTACAGCAATGGAATCGGTGGCATTACGCAGAATCCAAACAAACACATACACGAACTTACACAGGCTGCATGTATTCTACCCCACAGCATACAAAGATATATGTCCGTGGTGTGGGGCTACACCAACTCTGTTTCACATCACGTGGGAGTGTACGCATCACAATGAAGAACACCACAACATGAACAATACAGAGGAACAATGGGAGGCGCTGCTGTCCAGCTCGGCCATTGTTGATCAGCGCTGGCTGGTCCAACGGGTAGAGATGATGGCTAGGGCCAGCGGAGCCCTGGAATAGGGGCCCGACCATTTGGAATGCTCCGCGTTATGCGCAAATAAAGTTTTCTCTCTCTCTGTCGGCGTCTCTCGAACTCGGCACAAAACCGCGTCACGCTGGTAGCACTCGCAGTCGTTCGTCGTTTCGTTGTCGTTCTAGAGAACGAAGCGGTCATTCAGGAACGTCTGGGGTAGTTTTCGTTCTTGCTAGCAGCGCTCGGCCATGCCTTCGAAGCGGCGGTCATTAGGCGCAGCACTCGGAGGCATCGCGGCCTTTGGTTGGTTGGCGCGGCTGTACGTGTGGTGACGTGGTGTACGCATGGCAAAAATATCAATCCCATCTTGATTCCTGGCGCCTCCTCGCGTATGCCTCTCAGACGCCGACGCCGAGAGGCGCATTTGACGCTTTCGATGCGTAAACATGAGCATAAGCGTACCAGTGGTTGGCACTTAACTTGATCTTTCGGTCACTTTCGGTTCCCGAGAATAAACCAACTCATCATACGCCGTTACAACCGAGTCGTCATATATGGTGCAGGTGAATTTACGATCCCTGGTCCTCTCTTCATCTTTTCTACTCACTGCAATTCACTTTGAGCCACCGTTTGGACCCTAAGTCTGCAAACATGGCTCAAAGCGAGTGGACTGAAGCTCTTGCTGCTCCCATCCAAGCGTCGCAGGCCCCTTCTCTTTACATCGTCAACCGCCAGCGTGACTCTCCGATCTTTGCTGGTCTCCATGGTGAAGATGTGGAGGGCTGGCTTGATAACTACAAGCGAGTAGGCGCAACTAATCAACTATTCCCTGCGATGACTCTAACAAGCCCCGTTGCGTCTCTTTATCTCATGGATGTTGCGAAGACATGGTTCTTCAATCATTAGAATGACTTGGCCGACTGGCCTGGCTTCAAGCAGCAGCTTCGCCCAGTGTACGGCACACCAGTGGTTCGGTCCGCTCTTGCGAAGTGGATGATTGATGTTCGCACACACCAGCCCGGCGAGTTGTACACTTCGTACATCCTTGCCCTATGCCGGCGTGTCAGTTGATTAACGTCCAAGTCAGATGAACTGCGCCGCATTCTGAAGGGCATATAGACCGCTGCCATCAGTGCCCTGGCTGTTCAGAATCCGCCAATTGTCGCTGATGCTATCATCACTTCATCATCACCATCACCACCACCATCATCATCATCACCATCATTATCATGGTCATCATCGTCATCATCATCAGCCTGACTGCGTCCACTGCAGGACAAAGGCCTTTCCCATGTTTCGCTAGTCAAAAGAACCCTGTGCTTGCTGCTGCCAATTTACACCCGCAAATTTCTTAATCTCATCTACCCACCTAACCTTCTTTCTCCTCCTAATTAACCCGTCTGCCTTCTCTAAGAATCCAGTTAGTTACTCTTAATTACCAGCAATTATCCTGTCTACGTGATATATGCCCTGCCCATGTCCATTTCCTCTTCCTGATTTCAGCTATGATATCCTTAGCACCGGTTTTTTCCCTGTTCCACTTTGTTCTCTTCTTAGCTGTTAAGGTTGCACCTACCATTTTTCTTTCCATTGCTCGCTGCATCTTCCTCAATTTCAGCTGAACCCCCTTTGTAAGTCTCCAGGTTCCTGCTCCGTAGCTAAGTACCGGCAAGATGTAGCTGTATTATACTTTCGATCATCTTGAGGGGTAGTGGCAATCTACCTGTCATGATTTGAGAGTGCTTGCCAAATGCGCTCCACCCCATTCCTATTCTTTTATAACCACCTGTCAGTGCCTTGGTGAACTAGGCTCTGCCCACCTGCAATCTGGCACAAGCGAACACCGACCGGCGGGACTTGATCAGAGAGATTAAACGATTATACGCGAAGAAGTCCAGTCAATGGGCTTCTTTCTCGCCGCCACCCACTTATGTCCCATTGCCTTCAGGCATGGCACTATGTGACATTATCATGGAAGAACTCTCGTGCTTCATAGGCTCAGCACACGTACCGTAACCTACGCCCAGCCCGCCAACGTACGCGCATGTTGCGGCCACGCCTACTCGCAACTTGAACTCTACGTTACCGTTGCCATCGTTCGCGTCGGTTGCTGCTGCACCTCCGCTCCCCTTGCTGTCCATGCCACCCGACTCTCGTTCTGCTCACCCGAGTGCGCTATCTCTCGGTGCACCCAACGCCATCTACTGCCCGTCTTGTCGACCAATCTCGTCCAACATGCTTTTACTGTGGGTACCGCGGCCATATATTACGCTTCTGCCGCAAGCACCAGCGGACGAGCGTCGCGATTGTGACATGCGCGAACGGGATTTTTCCAGTAGCAATTTTTATGCCCAGCGCTATTCATCTTCCCATCAGTGGTCTCAATCTCCACCAGCATTGACTGAGGCGGGAAACACTTACCATTCAACCTGACGCCACTCGCCTTCGCCCTATCGTCACACCTATTCTCCACTTCGCCCTACCTTGTTTGCAACTGACAACCAATCGGAAAACTGAGCGATGCCGTCTTCGTACGAGAAACCGTGTGTGAGAGTAAGACTGTTATTTCTCCAGCACGCCCGTTTTACAAGGTTTCCATCGTAGTGGAATGCATTCTTGTGGATGCTTTGGTGAAAACCGGTGCGACATTTTCTGTGATTAGCTAATATTTGTGTAGACGTCTCAAGAAATTCATGACGCCTTAAAATCAACCCACTCTAGTCTCAGCGAAAGGGAACACCATTCGCCCTCCCGTTCTTCGCACTCCTAGAGTTTTCATTGACAATATCCTTCGCTATATTCACTTTATTGTGCTCACCCAATGCTCTAATTCCGGAGTGGGACTTTTTGTCTCCTTCTTCGGCTGATTTATGTAGCGGAGAACGTGTTCTGCACCTCATCGATACGGACTCTGTGCTCGATGAAGACATCTACAATCCATCTCGCCTCTTTGTGGTGGAAGACATTAACCTACTGCCACGTCAAGATTGAACTGTGACCCTAACATCTAAGAACAAGGGCCATGGGGACGCCTTGGTGTGCCCTTCGTCCAATAGCTTTACTAAAGGCATAGCTATCCCGTCAGGTCTGGTGCGTTTTCTCAATGGCTCTGCGTTCGTCATTGCCATGAATGCTACATCGGAAAAAATTCTACTTCCACAGGGCACCACAGAAGCCTACGTTGTTGACGGTAAACCTGTTAGCATCGCGTCACTTAATCTGTCTCCACCGAACATCTTCCTACTTGCGAGCCTGGCCTTCCTCCCCCTTCACAGCTCTTATCAGCGATGAATTGACGGCTACTAAGGTGCGGCAGCTGCTGGCTTTGCTTACAAAACACGCTGACTCTTTTAACATCTGCTTCTTGACGTTGGGCCAGACTACCACTGCAGTGCATCGCATTCAGACAGAGGCAAAATCTGTTGTGCAACCCCGCCCACACCGCGTGCCTCTCGCTGAGTAAAAAATCATCAAAGAAACCGTCGCTGACATGCTCCAATGAGAGGTGATTCGTCCATCAGCTAGTCCTTGGTCATCGCCTGTTGTTTTGGTACACAAAAAGGATGAATCAGTGTGCTTTTGTGTAAATTACCGAGTACGTAACAAGATTACACGCGAAGACGTCTACCCCAGGCCACGCATTGACAACGCTTTTGATTCCCTACAAGACACGGAATACTTTAAAGCCTTTATTTGCGTTTGGGATGTTGGTGAATCCCGATGCACGAAGACGATAAAGAAAAGACGGCATTTGAAACTCCCGATGGGCTATACAAATTTTAACATGATGCCTTTAGGGCTCTGCAATGGGCCCGCAATCTTTGAGCGTATGATTGACACCGTGCAGCGTGGTCTTGAATAGAAGACCTGCCTCTTCTTTGATTACATTATTGTCTTTTCCTCAACGTTTTCTCAACACCCGCAACACCTCGGTGAGGTCCGAACGTGCTTCGCCGGCGCGGGTCCGCAGCTCAACATAAAGAAATGCCGTTTCGCCAGCAAATACATCAATGTTTTTGGTCATGTTGATAGCAAAGACGGGATTCGCCCTAAACCCGACAAGATTTTTGCCGCTCTTCGCTTCCGGCACCCCGAAAGGTCGAAGGATTTGCGCAGATTTCTTGGACTCGCGTCCTACTTTCGTCGTTTTATACAAAACTTTGATTCACTAGCTGCACCACTACACAAGTGGCTTGCTTCTGATGTACGCTTCGTGTGGTCTGAAGAATGTCAATCGGCGTTTGACTTGTTGAAGGAAGCACTCTCATCAGAGCCTGTACTATGCCATTTTGATGACACCGCCCCTACCCTTTTGCATACAGACGCCAGCGGCGGCGGTATAGGTGGTTTTCTTCCGCAACGCGATGGCTCTTCGCGGTAGAGTTGTTGCATACGCCAGTAGAGTGCTGACCGCTGCCAAGATGAACTATACGATGACTGAGCAGGAGTGCCTTGCTGTGATTTGGTTAGTACAAACGTTCGATCCTTATCTCTGCGGCCGTGAATTCACTATCGTAACAGACCGCAATGCCTTATGCTGGCTTTTCACATTGAAGAACCTGTCTGCGCGCCAAGGTCAGTGGATTTCACGCCTAGAAAATTTTTAGTGTAGTGAATAAGAAATACGTTGATACCATAAGGTCAGCTATCATCAGCACAAGAAGAAGGCACGAGATCGGCGATCAAGCACCGTCCTCTGGGTCCGCTTGCGTTCCTTTAGAGCTACCACCCGCTTGCTCAGTCCTTCAATAAACCCCCCTTTACATTTGGTGGATCGTGCTGGGTAACTACATCACCTACACCCTGGAACTCCGATCTCGCACCCTGCCGTCGACCATGCAAGTTGACGCTGCCCAACAGACAGCACCTCTCGCGGCTGCTTCTTGCCCCGGCTCGGTTTATCAGCGAGACCCCCCAATCTTTTCGGGCGCCGAAGACCAGGACGTCGAGGACTGGCTGTCGTCCTACGAAAAAGCCAGTGGACCAAACAGGTGGGATGACGCTGCTAAGTTGAGCACCGTCAACTTTTACTTGGCTAATGTGGCGAAACTGTGGTACACAAACCACAAATTTGAGTTCGAGAACTGGGCCACTTTCAAGCAGGCAATATCCTCGGTTTTTGGTCGCCCTGCCGTGCGGAAGTTGCGCGCCGAACAACGCCTGCGCTCACGGGCACAGGAACCTGGCGAAACGTTTACCGCCTATATCGAAGATATACTCGATCTCTGCAAGCGCGTCGATGCCGCAATGAGCGAAAGTGCCAAGATCCAGCACATTATGAAAGGTGTTCATGACGACGTCTTTCAAATGCTCCTGGCGAAGTCTCCTGGCACGGTGTCTGAAGTGGTAACTCTGTGCCAGAACTACGACGAATTGCGACGGCAACGAGCTCTCACCCGTCGTCCATTTCAGCCTAACCAACCACTCGCTGCACTGGACGTCGTACCTGACCACTCCCGCCTTCTAGCACAAATGAAAGACTTTGTGCGGGAGGAGGTCGCACGTCAGCTTTCCCTCCTGCCGTTTTGTCAGCGCCAAGAGCTCCCGCAGCAGCAGCAAGAGCAACCACCGACACCGTTAGCTCCCATGCTCCGACATGCACTTCAGGACCAGATTGCCTAGGCTATGCCAGTGCCCTTTCAGCAGCAAGTTGTCGCCGCGCCTCTTTTTTATGCTGACGCAGTAAAGAGGCAGCAGCCACACCAGCCCTCGCCGTTCAATGGACTGCCACATGTCACGGCTCCTACTCAGTCTTCCGTCGCATGGGCTCCTCCCCTCGCTACCACAGCCTCGACTCAGCCGTATGCCGCGTGGGCAGCGCCCCTTGCTGCAAATGCCTGGCGAACGCGCTATAACCGGCCGATCTGTTTTGCGTGCGGCGGCCCTGGCCATATCTCCCGATACTGCCGTCGTCGCGTGCCCGCCTACACAGACGTCCGACCACGAAGCAACTACATGGACCGACCACCTTTTGGTTATGAAAGTTCGGATCGTCAGTCAAACACGTCTTCCCGAGACTATCCGGCAACTTCGTCTCATCGCTCATCTTCACCCAATCGACGCTCCTTGTCACCCATGCGTCCACGACCAGCCCCTCAAAATCAGGGAAACTAGCCGTCGCAGTTCAAGGGGCAAGAACTGCGCTATCGAGATGTTCAAGTCCTCGCACCTTGCCGTCAAATATCGTCGAAGTTTTTGTAGACGGCGCCCATGCATACGCTCTTGTGGATACCGGTGCCGCTGTGTCTGTTATAGACGCCAAACTTTGCCGCAAGCTCCGAAAGGTGACCACGCCGCTTGATATGTCCTTCGTGCAGCAAATGGAGAACCTGTTCGACCTATAGCCGCCTGCACTGCCCGACTCAAAATTGCGGAGGACCACTACATTGTTGAGTTTATCGTCCTTTCCTTGTGCTCTCATGACATCATACTTGGCTGGGATTTCCTATCCCGTAATCGTGCCGTTATAGATTGTGCCCGTTCCGAACTTGAACTGCTTCCGTTCTTCGACCAGCTCTACGACCACACTAATCAAGCCACGCACAAGCTAGTTGTCAAAGAGGACACTGACATTCCACCGACACCAGCTGTTTTGCTCCCTGTGGTCTCCGACGGCATGCGTGATGAAGTAGCATTTCTCGAGCCATCAAGCCTCTTTCTAAGTCGGAAACCACTTCTGCTTCCTTATTCAGCCCTCTCAATTTCTAATGGAGCCAGTGCTCTCTGCCTTACCAATCCCTTTCCGCATACCATCAAACTGTTTAAAGGCGAGTCTCTTGGAAGCGTACAGTCCATTGATAACGGACAAATTTTTACCGTGCCGCAAGAATCATCCCAAAGTGACCTCGCCGCCGTCACTGCTCTTAACCACTCTGATCTACAGGCTTCGAAAGTGTTCGATTCGGCGATCGCAGACGGACTTTCACCATCTGAACGATCTGAACTCCTCCAACTGCTGTACCAGTACCGCGAATCTTTCGATGTTGTTCAACCTTCACTTGGCCGCACTTCTACCACTCTACATAAAACATCGATACCGGCTCCCATGCGCCACTACGACAGCGACCATATCGTGTTTTTGCGGTGGAACGCCAAGTTATTACCGAACAGGTGAACGATATGCTGCAACGCGGCGTCATTCAACCTTCACAAAGTCCTTGGGCCTCACCTGTAGTGCTCGTTAAAAAAAAGGATGGTTCTGTTCACTTCAGCGTGGATTACCGGCGCCTAAGTAAGGTCGCTCGAAAAGACGTGTATCCTTTACCTAGGATTGACGATGCCCTTGATACTTTACAAGGTGCCGAGTTTTTTTCATCATTAGATTTGCGCTCAGGGTACTGGTAGGTCCCCCTTGCAGATGCCGATTCACCAAAAACAGCCTTCGTGACCCCGGACGGTCTGTATGAGTTTAATGTCATGCCCTTCGGCCTCTGCAATGCGCCTGCCACCTTCGAGCGCATAATGGACTCGGTTCTTCGGGGTTTGAAATGGCAAATCTGTCTCTGCTATCTCGACGATATAGTCGTCTTTGCGCCAGACTTTGGAACACATCTCGAGCGCCTCAAACACGTCCTCACGTGCCTGAAGAATGCTCAGCTCCAACTCAACCTCAAGAAGTGTCACTTCGCTGCTCGAGCAACTTACGATTCTCGGGCACGTCGTATCAAAAGACGGTATACTTCCAGACTCGGCTAAGTTACGTGCTGTCGCCGACTTCCCCAAACCAACGACTATGAAGCAGTTACGGAGCTTTGTGGGGTTATGCTCCTACTTTCGACGGTTCGTGCGCAACTTCGCCTCTATCATTGCGCCTTTGACCGAACTTATAGGCAGCACCAATGATATTTCGTCATGGTCTTCTGAGTGTGACCAAGCCTTCTGTACCCTTCGTTGTCTCCTCACTTCGCCACCAATACTGCGTCACTACGATCCTACGGCAGCAACTGAGGTCCACACCGACGCCAGTGGTGTCGGCCTCAGTGCGGTTCTGGCGCAACGCAAGCCTGGATTCGCCGAGTATGTCGTCACCTACGCCAGCAGAACTCTTACCAAGACGGAATCAAACTACAGCGTCACTGAGAAGGAATGCTTGGCGATCGTTTGGGCACTTGTCAAGTTCCGCCCATACCTTAATGGCCGTGCTTTTGATGTAGTAACGGACCACCACGCATCATGCTGGTTATCTTCGCTTAAGGACCCATCGGGTCGTCTTGCCCGTTGGGCTCTTCGGCTTCATGAATATGACATTCGCGTGGTATATTGTTCCGGCCACAAGCATGCCGATGCTGATGCACTGTCGCGATCTCCCCTATCCACGGACATTGCATCTGTTTCCTCGGACAACACGTTGTTAGCGCTTGACGAGGACACCATCTCTTCTGCACAACGCAATGACCCATGGATCGCTTCGCTTCTTGACGCGTTATCCGAGGCACCGACACTTCCAACCACTCGAACCCTGCGCCGCCAGGCTTCGCACTTCAGTATTCGGGATGGCCTTTTGTACCGACACAGCTATTCAGGAGATGGTAAGAAATGGCTACTAGTCATTCCCCGAACGCTGTGCTCTACCATCTGCGCGTCGTTTCATTCCGACCCGCAATGTACTCACGCCGGTGTTTTCAAGACCTACGAGCGCCTACGAAAAAGGTATTACTGGCGCGGAATGTTTACCTTCGTCCGCCAGTTCATTCGCGGTTGCCACGAATGTCAGCGAGGGAAAAGCCCGCCACATCCTGCAACAGGTTCATTGCAGCCACTTCCATGCCCAGACCGCCCATTCGACCGTGTAGGAATTGACCTCTACGGACCACTACCATTAACAACAGCAGGCAACCGATGGGCTATCGTGGCGGTGGATCATCTAACACGGTACGCTGAAACTGCTGCTCTCCCCACAGCTGCAGCACAAGACGTCGCAACTTTCGTACTCAATCGTTTTGTGCTTCGTCATGGTTCTCCTCGAGAACTCCTCAGTGACCGAGGGCGAGTTTTCCTCTCCGATGTAATACAAGCACTTCTTCAACAGTGCCATAATGTTCACCGGAAGAGTACAGCCTACCACCCACAGACGAACGGCTTGACTGAGCGGTTTAATCGTACTCTGGGGGACATGCTCGCTACGCATGTCGCTTCTGATCAAACAAACTGGGACCTCGTTCTCCCATTTGTGACATACGTGTATAACACCGCTACGCAAGTCACTACCGGGTTTTCCCCATTTTTTCTCTTGTACTGTCGCGAACCATCGCACACCATAGACACTTTACTGCCATACTCGCCAGATCCCTCCGAATACAAGCCTGTCTCGGAAGCCGCTCGTTACGCAGAAGAGTGCCGCAAGCTAGCCAAGCGGCTTACTACATCCGACCAACAGCGCCAGAAGGAGATCCGTGACGACGACCATTGTTCTGCACCAACGTTCGTTCCTGGAGCACTTGTATGGCTTCATGTACCGCCCTGCGCCCCTGGTGTATCACCCAAGCTACTCTCTAATTATCATGGTCCCTACCGCGTGGTCGAGCGTACTTCACCCGTGAACTACGCCATTGAACCGCTCACGCCACCGAGCGACCGTCGTCGGCGTGGACGTGATATCCTTCACGTAAACCGTCTGAAGCCGTACTTTGACCCGCTTGTCCACACGTGTTAGATCGCCAGGATGGCTTCAACTTTTTCGCCGGGGGTAATTGTAGTGAATAAGAAAGACGTTGATACCATCAGGTCAGCTATCATCAGCACAAGAAGAAGGCACGAGATCGGCGATCAAGCACCATCATCTGAGTCCGCCTGCGTTACTTTAGAGCTACCACCCGCTTGCTCAGTCCTTCAATAAACCCCCCTTTACATTAGTTTATAATCTGGCAAAGGACATGAAGAATTATTTATAAACCCGGCAAAAGACATCAAGTTGCTGACGCCCTTTCGCGTTGTCCACTACCGACGGCACCGCCCGACACTACCGCAATCGTTCCCAACAGCACAAGTTTACATGCGACGTCGGGTTTGGTTGCCTTACAACCGAACCCGACGTGGCGCTCTTGCCAGTTGGCTGACCCATACTGTCGTGGCATTATAGACCAGCTTTCTAGAGCTTCGCGTCTACCCAACGCACGGTTTCCTCGTCAACTCGACAAATCTAAGCTGGAGGATGGCTTACTATATTGAACCATTCATCACGCTGAAGGCAACGCTTGGTACCTGTTCTACCACGCGCTCTTCGACATGTGCTTCACGCCTTTTACTACGATGCGAAGGCTGGCCACCTTGACTTTAACAAAACCTACGGCCGCGTGCGAAGCCGATTTTACTGGCCTGGCCTTAACTCCCAACTTTTGCCCCTGCCGGCCAATTACAGCCGATGCGGTGCCTCACAACACCGTTTTAGGTCATAGGTATTGATATTCATGGGCCTTTTCCCTCTACTGGCACTGTAAATCGACGGATAGTCACTGCCATTGAACATTTGATGTGCTACGCCGAGACAACTTCAGTGGTTTTTGGTGCAGCTGCGGAAATGGCGGATTTAATTCTTCAGGCCATACTTCTGCGTAAGGTGCTCCCACATACTCCTAAGCGACCGTGGAAAGGCACTTTTATCCAAACTGCTAAGTGAAGTTCTTCGCGCTTCTAGCACTACACAGAAGACAGCGTCTTGCTGCCATCCTCAAGCGAACGTACTGACCGAGAGATTTCACCGAACTCTTGCCGATACGAGCACTGTCTATATTCAGCAGGACCAACAAAACTGAGATAAACTTCTACTATTTCGTACGTTCGCCTACAACACCACCGTTCGGCGCACAAGCGCCAACTCGCTGTTTTTTCTCTTCATGGACGTTCATCAACCTTCTTTACCGACGTTTTCTTGTTCACCAGGAATAGCACTCCATCCACGTCTTGTTGCGAGGAATATATTTCTCGCATTTCCCAGTGTCACTAGCGTGCTCGTATCAACACAGGAACCACGTAACAAAAACGGAAGGCCCTTTACGGCACTTGTCATCGAATTGTCTCATTCAGTCTGGGGGACGAGGTGCTGCTCTGACACTCATTCGCACACCCGGTCTGTGCGAGAAGTTCCAAACTCGGTTCATCGGCCCGTACATCGCAATGTAGCAGAGTTCTCCGGTCAACTATCACGTCACACCACTTGTCGTGCCAACTGACCGCCGTTACCGCAGCACCGAAGTTGGCCACGTCTTCCACATAAAGCTCTTCACGTGACGTTCTTTGTTACTTTGACTTCCAGTGGCCAGGCTGGCCGCTTCCACGTGGGGGCAATGAGTGTAGACACATATAACGCACTTCATCATCATTTGAGGAGTAAACAGTCATCATCGTCTTTTTACGGAGTAAACAGTCATCATACGTGGTTACAACCGAGACGACATAATACGTATTTTGCTGTTGCAATCATTAGGCAACTGTAACGAACTGTTTGCATAAAACATATGCGACTGATGAACATCTGTGTGTACTTATACCACTCGCACAGTACTCTAAAATGAATTGAGTGATGTGTGGCATTTAACGTCTCAAAAGCATTATGCGATTATGAGAGACGCCTTGTTGGAGGGCTCAGGAAATTTCGATCACCTGGTGTTTTTGAACGCGCACCAAAACCTCAGCACACGAGCCTGCTGCATTTTCGCCTGCATCGAAAATGTAAACGCCGGGATTTGGTACCGTGAGTACCTCTAGCAGCCGAGTACCTTAGCCACTAAAGCGACACGGCAGGACAGTGCTCGGTAATCAACGGAGACATCACCTATATTGCACAACGGCTCTTATGCACGATTGCCCGAGATAATAATGTCATGTCGCGATGAATTTGCTCTAATACATTAACGTTGCCACTGAACTTTGGGTTGTAGAAAACATTACGCGGATATAAAATAAACTGAAGATAGCGGAAGCAAAGGTATGTAGAATACATAGGTCTAAAAGGGTCTGTTTCAATCCGGGTGTACTGCACATATCGTTAGCGCTATTTCGTAATATTTCTCTACGCAAACGAAACTTACACCAAAATCACTTTGCCTCAGCATTCTTCGCAAAACATCTTGCTTCGCATAGAATCTTGTATGGCATGCTTTGCATTGCCATGCAAGATGGAATCTGTCAAGTTTGTTGTCTGCAGAATAACTTCCCTGCCTTTCACCTAAGTTTATGCGTTTGTCTCTCTCTATTTCTCTCAATAGTGACCGTGTTGTCGAAAGTGATTTTCTCATAATACCTTCTTCCAAAGTGCAAAGCAGCAAACAGAACATTAATGTACTGCTTAGCCTCCCTTCCTTTCAATTGACTTCATGTTAAGCCAAAGAAAGGGAGGTTAACCTCTCTTTTTACCTCGAGGGTTACATTGTCGCCAAATTTGATATCCTCAGAATACAGCCTCATCTATGGTTTGAAATATCGCTGGATTTAGCGAGAACATAACAATATTCTACAGTGAATATGGCGCGCAAACTGTTTTAATAACTCCACTATATAAACCGCGGGCTATGACACTCAGTTGTTGCAAAAAGACCTCGCCGAGCGATAACGTCGCTCAGCGAGGCCTAGCAATAGGCTGCCAGCTAGGCCAAGTCCTCATTTTCAATGCCCTGGTTTCAGCTGCACTTGCTATTCTGCTCTGAGTCCTCGCTCGCACCCTCGTCACAGCTGTGTGTTCTCCCTTGAATTAAGTCCCCATGTCACTGAAGCATGGCTTTGATGATTGCGATGCGCAATAACATCTACTTAAAGTAAATACCATTTGAATTATAAAAGATTACAATATATTCCAAAATTATTACAGCGGAACTCCACATGAGCAGTGAGATTACAAGTGTTTCTGTAGCTCTCATACATAATTCTTTTTTTATATATGACTTAATTCCATCTTCATCAGCCCGTAAAATGGCGGACAGTCTCAGTAAATTAATGATATGATCGAATGCTTATAAACACGTTGAACGTGCATAGCTTTGCAAAATTCTTCTGCAGAGATAATTTAGGGCAATGGAAAGTGCTGAACTGAGTTCTTTGACATTCAGGAGCGATCTGTCCTCTTTTACTAGCAAAGAACTACATTCCAAGTATTTACTAAATACCATCGATTCAGTTTAAGATTACTGAATGTGCAGATGGTTCATTCGCGTATACTTTCGGGTTCTTTGTGTAATTATGTATTACTTGCCAACTGTATAATTCCTACCACTTTCTGTCTGCTGAAATAAAGGTGTGTAGGCTTGTCAAGTGGCCCTTGAAAGGCTTCTACCTACCACCTCTTCATTCTAGTTGTGAGGTTAGAAATAAACTTGAATTGAACTGAAGCAGTTGTACTCAAAATGTAAATTTTTAAACAAGTAATCTACAGCCAGTCAAAATTTATTTCTGCGTAAACGAATTGCAATGGCTAACCTTAACTACATGCGATAGTTATCTGCCAGACAAGCGTTAATTAAAAATATTTCAGAGCGAGATTGTGCACTTCCCCCTGGCACACTGTTCATGTCTTTTTTTCAATAGTACTGCAATATTGCAAAATTATGTCACATGTCTAAATGTGGGCACTATATTGCGAAGGGACAGTACAGCCTAGCAAGATTGCCGGAAACGAAGCGTCGGTGAAGAGAAGGGAAATGCTGTCACCTATCATGCTTTCTCACTGCGCCAAATTAAGGCTTAGCCATTGCAATACTTTTGTTCTCCAAACTAGTAGTCAACCCAGGAGCATAGGCAGAATTTTGTTTTGGGGAGGAGGGGGGTCCTCTTTTTGAAATGAGCCTTTTTCGCTTTGTACGCCATTGCAAAATGAAGGTGTTCAGCTCATGGTGAAAACCGAACACAGGCAATCTGTGTGGTAAGCAAGGGTTCTACCACAGACATACGTCATTGCTTTGGAAGAAAAATGGCAGATCCCACGTACAGTGGGAATCAATGGTATCGGAAGCAGGAATAAAGAAGGTCGATATGTCGCTTTAAAATCATCACAACGTTACGAGGTGGAAGTAACTTATGCCGTACATGACTTCCGTTTCATGAGTATCCTGTTTGGACGTGTAATTTACCTTCGTGATGTATTCACGTCAACTGTTACCAAATTTTATATCTGTGGAGGTAGTGGAACAGCCGCGAGAGACGAGCGTAGCATGTAGGCAAGTTTTACATGACACGCATGCCATGATTATCATGTTTAGACGAGTCATTTACTTTCGACGTCTATTCATGTCACGTAATGCCAATTTTGGGATATGTCGAGCTAGCAAACGGCTGCGAACGCGTTGTGAGCGTAGCTTGTAGTCATGTTTTACATTACACGTATCTCATGATAATTATGTTTGCACCAGTCACATACCATCGTCTTGCACTCGCGTCTCGTAATACCAAATTTCGTATATGTGGAACTAGCGAAAGGGCTGCGAGCACATCATGAGCGTAGAATGAAGTCTTGTTGTTACATAACACACACCTCATGGTTATCATGTTTGCAATAGTTATATAGCTTCGTCATCCATTCATGTCCCATGTTGCCAAATTTGCTATATGCGAAGCTAGAGAAACGGTCGTGAGCGCATCATGAGTGTGGCATGTAGTTATGTTGTATCATGACATGCATGTCATACTTTTCATTTTGGCGTCGGTCGCTTGTGTTTGCCATGCAGTCATGTCATGTCATACCAGTTTTACATCATGTATTTACATCACGTGAAGACCATTAAATGTAAATTATGACAATCATGACATACATGTCATCATTTTCTTGTTATGGCTAGTCAGTTATGCTCAATATGCAGTCATTGTATGGAGTACAGATTTTAGTATTCATACCATTATCGAATGGCTAGGAGAGCTAAAGGTCATAAGCTGATAGATAGATAGATAGATAGATAGATAGATAGATAGATAGATAGATAGATACGCTCGAAGTCGCCGAAATTTGCTAAGAAATGCTTCGCATTTAACGTTTGTTGAGGGGAACGGTCCCGGTTTGCCACCCCCTGGCTACATCAGTGGCCCACCATGTGCATTTGTGTGGAAGCTGTCAGCAATGCAGAACGACACAGAAAGCAGTACGTGTTAAAACACGCACTGTGGAAGCAAATCGAAGCATTTATGCCATTCTCTCACGAGGGGTTCAGTTCACGCTATCTAATTAGAGGCTGCCATTGGGAACTTTGCCAATCATTGCGGGTTTTTCCACACTAGATCTAAGAAAACACAAAAAATGCGCTCTTGGCTTGTGGGGAAAATGGGGAATTCCAGCTTCAAGTCTGAATTCCTGGTGTACTACTTTCTTAGTATACTTACCTCCTACTTTCGTCTATCCTTTCTCCCTTCTCAATTTCCTTTGAATTCATTTTGGATGTATTGGTTATATGCTTGGATACCCCAAAACGTTTCATAGCATATGCACGTCGCTCGCTAAGGAATGGTGAGCTTAACTACAACGTCACTGAGCAAAAATGCCTCACAGTAATCTGTGAAGTGTAGCGCTTCCGGTCCTGTCTGTACGTACGCCCCTATACCATCGTAGGAGACCATCATTCTCTCGGCAGGTTGGTCCGATTGCGTGACCCATCTGGTTCACTTGAGCATTCGGCACTTCGTCTATAGACAAGATCACGCCTCTCTCGCACCCACGCGCCTTTAGGGGTATACTTTCACTCCCAAAGACGCCATAACTTGTTTTGAATTTCCTACGCGTGCCTTGATAGCATGGTAAGCAGTTGCTCTTAGACATTGAAAAGTGAACAAAAGTGCTTGTTCACGCTGCGCCAGCTTATGAGAAGTCATCTTGGTACCACTGCGCCGTCTTCGGACGCAAAAAACAACCAGCGCAACAGCACTGTCTGTGAAGATCCCAACACGATGCGGGAATTGTGCCGGCGCAGTGTTTTCCAACTGCATGGACTCCCATCTGCAACAAAAAAATTCTAGCTCCGCCGCCAGTGCATGTAATTGCAATCAGCACAAAACACTGCAGTCCAGTAAGTGTGTATGAGGAAATATAATCACGGCGTGTACTTAAGCGCGACTCCAGCTGTTCCGCGTTACAGCAGCAGTTAGCGTGCAGTATGCCAGTATAGTTTGCGGCAACAAACTATTGCCGTACTGTTTCGCAAGGTTAAGGTTAAGTGTGGCAGCTTGGGCTAGTTGGTATGGCATGACGACAGTTATAGCGCGAGAACAAAACGACGACACAGAGACAAAAGACACAAGAAAGACACAGTGTCTTTCGTGTCCTTCTTGTCTCTGTGTCGCCGTTTTGTTCTCGCGCTATATTTGTCGTTAAGGTTAAGGTTAAGCATGTTGTAGGTAGCCGGCGCATCTAGTCTTTCATAATATGCAGGCTATTGCCTTGCCTGGTTTCCTATTTGCTAATTGTAGCTAATGTCCTTTGTTTTTTTAACTTAGCATGATCAGGCTTTTAAAATAAAAATCGAGCATAGTGCGACGTAAGCCTCCATAAGGCGGTTCTTTCGCAGGCCGCATGCCAGTAATAGCATATATTACGACCCACGCGTGGATGCAAGCACCGCGCACGTATACAATTGTAACGGCGTACTATAGCAATGCAAAGAGACGTGAACGGCGCGGAAAGCATGGCTTTCGACTCAGTCGAACTGCGACA
Organism: Rhipicephalus annulatus; assembly: GCA_013436015.1. NCBI lineage: Eukaryota > Metazoa > Arthropoda > Arachnida > Ixodida > Ixodidae > Rhipicephalus > Rhipicephalus annulatus. The sequence continues at coordinate 67,369 of WOVY01001326.1, read as the reverse complement.
TGCCTTGACTGTCATTAGGTGAATTTGTGCTTTCGGCCGACGTCACCATTGTTTTTTTAATATTTTTCTAACAGGCACTTTCGCAACGCGTGTGTGTTCCGAATGCCCGACAGGACTGGCAATTGACAAACACGTGTAGTGAATAAGTGCAAGTTGGAGCGAGATTCTAGTGCTACGTTGACGCCAGCTTAATGCACAAATTCTCCCTGGCCACAGCCAAGGCAAGCCACAGTTAGACTGAGTCGAATGCAACGCCTTCCGCTGTTCGCGTTTCTTTAAATTGCGATAGTACGTACCTGATGATGTTGGTTCCGTAGTCTGCAATGCAGGCGCTGTAGACATTCCGGACAATCAAAGAAGGTCTCCTTGACGTTTCACACGAAGGCAGCACAAAATTTCAGGAGAGTAAGAGCGCGAAATAACCTTAAAGCCAGACTAGGGTTGTTCAGTTTCGCGTTTGATTTGCGCAGCATCTGCTAGCGTGCAGTGCATGGATGTTGCTTCGTCGTGCTTGCAACAGATAGCGCGACAAGTTTTTATGACGGCAGCATGCTTTGAGCTCGCTGTGTTCTGGTATATAGGAATACGGCTTTACGGCTTTCTTTAAAGTAGTAAGCTTCACGCTGGCGCAGATTGTCTTTCCCGGATGCCGCGTCCAACGACAGAATGCCACGCAGACATCTTCGATACCTACATTGCAAACTGGACCAGCAATTTCTGGGTACCAAAACTACTAGACTGAGCAGAAAAATATGGCATCACACAGCCACTGCTTGCTAACGAACTAAAATCATAGGCTGCTCTCTTCTGCGTCTTAGACGGGCTTGTTTGCAAAAGAAAAAACTACAGCACCACCGGCTTACGATATTTTCTAGGGGCTCTAAAGGGTCTCCGCATTTCTGCCTTGCAGTCTCTGCATTATAATCGAACATCCAGTCTTCTAGGCACAGCGAAAATTGTTTCCTGACCTCAAGATAGTTTTTACTTGCGGCAAATGTGCCAAACGAGACTTGATTGATTCGTCTACGTCTGGGTGGTCTCGCTATCACATCCTTTCCTTGTTGTAGACCATAATTTACATATAAGGGTAAGAAGGATTGGAAATTCGGCTCTATTTATGACATGCATAACGTTAAAATCCTCTCTCGCATGTCGTCAGATTCTTTCTGCCTGACGAGTGTGGGACATACCAACATACCACAGGCGACTGACAGTTTACACCTACCCAAATACGACAAAAATAAATATTGGTAAATGTGGGGGAGTAAAGAAGAACTAACATCGGTAGTGTTGAACTGACAAATCCAAACAACAAAGAAATTAAGGCAGCTTCACCCTAGAGGCACTAATCTTCGATAAAGTGGGCAGCTGGGCAGCCTTCATAGTTTCTTTTCGTTTTTTTAATCCGCCTCCTTTTCTCCGCTTACCATTTTTTGGTATGTTTCATGCTTTATTTGTATTTTTTTCCTATCATTTTTTCATATGCATTTATTTCTCTGTTCAAATTTCTTCCTTCCTTCATTCATTCTTCATTCGTGGTTTGTGTTGTGTTTGCGTAGCAATAGTTGTAATATCCGCACTTAATATGAGCAAGAACCTCAAAGACTGAGAGGAAGAAGCCTTATTTTTGGCTTGAGTGCGCACAGTATACTACAGTTGGCTACGCTATACGTGTTTTCGCCGGCGTTACATCAAGTGATAAGTTTCGAAGTTTCAAGGTCTTTCTTTCGTTCGTGTGTCTGTAGCGGATCCAGCTTTGTTGCACACGCCTCATTATTTGCAGTTTTCTTTCTTTTTAATTTTTTGCTTCCTGCTCCTCTTAGCTCTTAGTATTATTGTAACTTAAGTTTAAAGGAAGCGAGGGATCTTCTCTCCTGCTTTATACTTTTAGAGCGAAGCTCCTTAGGCCTCTCTTGGGAAGACTAGGTGAGAGTTTACACGAGTGCAATTTGCAGCAAAGGTGAAGAACTGGTCAAAGTATGCATTTTCAAGGCAATCACGGGCCAAGTATTGTATACTCTTTATTTAGTGGCTTGGAACATTACCGATGGGTTGGAACAATGACTTGTTTAACAAGAAACTTTCCGCTTGATGAGCCATCCACAAGGTTGGGTCACTTTAACCTGCACAAAAAATATTAAATGAAAATTGGAGGAAACTCAAGCTTCGCCTTTAAACGTTGAATGCGTTAGCACTATACTGCCCTTCAGACTGGCCCCATTCAGACCTCTCTCTGCAAAAGAAGTAACATGGTTTCCCACCACAACCATAGTGGGTACTTTATCGACTTAGTGCATATTATTAGTGTGTGATGTTACTCGTCAAGCTGAAATTCTGAGTTACTACAACAAAATCAATAAGGTTGAAATCGTTCGTCTGAGTGAAGCGCTTTGTCTGACATGGCTGCATTCTTTTTAATTGGCAGGATGCTTTAAAACAGGAGTAAGTATGCAGGTGAAATCGTTTAGAATTCGTTGTGAGCCCACTACGTGTTCTTGAAAGAATGCGCTCAGACCCATGTGTGTCTTTGTAATTCGTGACCATCGTTTATGCGCTGCCGTCAGTGTGATTACTACATGTTCTGTTGGCCGATGGCAATGTACGCTTGTACCCCTCAGTATTATTGTGGTATTACCTGTTGTATTGTGAAGCCTGTATACATAGGGCGTATGTTGTAATACAAGAACGTTGTTCTCACTGCATATTAAGTGTATCCAAGCGGACGTGTGGGCTGTGCGCTCGTACATCTTCTTGCCAATCTAACGTCTTGGGTTCAATGCTCAATGGAACCCCGAAACTTTCATTATTTTCTGTTTGCGTCTTTCTTGGTCTTTCGATGACTCAAAAGCTTATTTTCGCTCACCCACCGATGGTGCCCACGCATACGCCACGCCTACACTTCCACCGAAATTTTAAACGAAACTAGCTCTTTAACGCTATAGCGTTATTATAAACGGAACTTCCTTTCTACTGTTCTCGCAAAATTATTATCTATCGACAACGCCATGCCTTACCAGGGAAAAACTTCATTATCACGGGTATTTCAGACGTATTACTTCACCTTATCCCTTTCAGTGGCGACTGTTCTGTTTAAGGGACGAAGCTTCTAAATCCGTGGGCAAGCTCCTCTTAGCTCGTACGTGGCCACCTAGTTCCATGACTCACTCAGCAGGTGCTGATGGACAGACAGATGGACAGACACACAGGCCGACAAATGACGGACGAACGAGCAGACAGACAAACAGACAGACAGACAGAGAGATGGATAGACGGACATTCAGACAGACGGAGGGATGGACATACATACATACATACATACATACATACGTACATACATACATACATACATACGTACGTACATACGTACATACATACATACCTACATACATACATACATACATACATACATACATACATACATACATACATACATACAGACGGATGGACGGACGGATGGACAGAGACCCAGACACATACACATACAAACAGACAGAGAGACAGACGGACGGACAGATGATTGATGGTTTACCGATAAAACCCTCCGATGCCTCGCCCCAGTCATCATCATTCACTCCGCAGATACGCTGTGATCTTTTGTACGTAACTGATTTATGCTGATTATGTCTATTTGTGGCGAAAAGGGACCAACTCACATTGGATGAACTGAACTTTCTCCGTAGTCAGTACGTCTTGGCTTAATCCAGTGAGCCACGTATGACCGTGAACGGTCATTGATCGAAGGCACTACAGTGTTAGTCGGGTTCTTTGGCGTGCCGCGTCTCAGAACTAACGTCAAAACTATCACTTTACTATTCTCTAAACGAATACAAACCATGAACGCAATCCACAAGCATTTTAAGCTTACCTTTTGATTCGTTTTATATGAAAATAAAACTCACCAGACGACAAATTATTGAACCGTATAGTTACAAGCTTTTAACTATTTATGACTGAAACTCGCAAAGAATTGTAACAGTTTATTGGCCAGTATTACGGGAACCTTGAAGATATGCTGTATGAATTTAACACATTCCTGGACAATGCATTATATTTCGCGCCTCAAGGGGTTATATTTGAGGCAAACTAAGTAATTTCATTTGACGATCACCATGAATTTCTCGCCTTATTGCATACCACCCTAATAAACCACCGCATAAAGGTACATTCTCTGCTACCTTAGGAATACCTACAATATTACTGAGATAGGTCTATATAGGTTACACTGTAATACGTGCTACATACACATCGAGGTAACTTGAATACTTGGGAAGTGAGATATTGCTACTTAAATGGCTTGTGTTCTATTCTGCTATCTGTTCTATGCTCATTACATGACTATCTTGGTTGTTTTACTAACTACTTGTGAGATTCAGCATATCAGTCTATACGTACACGAAAGTGGCACTTCGTGATTACTCATCTGTATATATCACCGTTATATATCATCATCTGTCATATAAGTCTGTATAGTCAGATATCTGTATACATCACAGTACCTGTAGTAGCATGTCAGGCGAGAAGCCAAACATCTCCCGCTCTTCAATAAAATATTCCTCTCTCTCTCTCTTTCTCATCAATTGACGACTTTATCAACTTTGAAAGAACAAGAATTATTGTCATTTACTGCTTTCTGGGCGAGCACATGAAGCCCTTCTGAAGTGCCTATTGTGTGATTTGTGGTATCTCTTGCCTGGTTAACTAGCCACGTATTGAAGTTGGAAGCACAGTCTTTGGGATATTACGGCCAGCTTATTTGGGCCACTACACGCGAAATAAACCTATGTAGGCTGGTAGTCCTTCAAAGTAGGCTGTCGGCCACATAGCAAACATTTGATGGCTTGACCACAAAGTGCCAGTATATAAAAAAACGGAAAAGCTCTATGACCTCAGACTTTGAACTTATGCTTTGTAGAACAAAATATGGAACAAATCAACAGAAATACCATAAACCTACTTTAATGAATCAAAGTACACATGTTCTAAATCATGTTAATGAAGCCATGTCAACATACGTCTTTAAGCGTGATGTCAAGTCATATATTTTGCCCCATGTGCCTTCATAGTATGAGAAATACCTGAAGAACCCTGAGGTCTGCGACTTACTTAATTAAAAAAGGGTATAAAGAACATTCATTTATGTTATTTTCACTTTGTTATCAACTGTTGGTGATAATGCTGCGCCATGTATTTTTTTTTCGCTGAGTGCTTCCGCTTTCTTTTTTTGTATAATTTCCCGATATGTTAGAAACTATGTTCGACATTGCTTTGGTGGTATGGCCATGTCCAGGCAGCTAAGAAGCTTTTAGCCGTCTCGTCGTTCTACGTGGTACGTTTTGGCACGAAACGCGTTGAAAATAAAAAAAAATATTCTGTCCTATTCTACTAAAGCATTACTCAATCTACATAGAAGCTTTTTCATGCAGTCGAAATAAATTATCAGAAGTTGACTGAGAACTTGAGCATAGTGAAAATGGGAAATTCTGTAGGAACTATTTTGGTAGCGCAGCCATAAAGCAGAATTGAAGAATTTGTTCACGTTTTACAGACCTAAAGTCATGTTCTCGGCTTTGGCATTGTAAATTTTTTTGGTCAAATACATGTGTCTTTTATGCGAAATTGCAAAAAAAAGAGGGATTCGAAGCTCAAAGTCACTGCCAAGATATTGAAGTTGTCAGCAAAGTATATGTGTGGGGCTGGTATATTGTGGGACATCTCATAGAATATTGTAGACAGGATTTGTTTTTCCCGGTTCTGCCAATTAATAACGCGGATATATTTACTTAACGATGTGGTTTCTTGCATATACTCGTTTTCTATCCAGGCTTGCAATTTCACAGGTGAGTAGTAGTGTTGTGATACACTGTATATGCGAAACATGGTAAAGTGTAGTCTAAAATAACAACAAAAATTGAATGCGTTCATACGCAACATCTTCTAAAACGCTGCATTGTCACTTTCAAAATTGACTTAACGTCCACGTGAATTTTCTAGCCAGTCGTTGCTATTATATCAAAATCACCATCTATATCAGAAACATTTATAGCCAACAGTAAATGAAGTGCCATGTTTGCTGGAGCCTGCATCCCGTTAACTGTTATTGTGCTTGTGCGTGCGAACACTAAAAAAGAGATGCTGATGTGAAATAGGAGACTTTATCAAAAAGAACAAAAAGAAAAAAATCTCTAGCTGGGCCTTTCAGAAAAAGACTACCGCAGAAGGCCATTTCTTATCCCAAGCAAACAGAACCATTTTCTTTGACTATTTTAACCTTTTCCTAGGAGAGTTCGTAATTGTACATGCTAATAGACGCCTCCTGCCACAAAGTACAAAATATGAACAAAAATTGCTGGCACTGAAACGCTGTTGTGGCGTCTGGAACATGTCGGCGCGTCAAAAGATTTCCAGACGAGGGCTCTGAAAAATATTTTGACATTTCCCGAGCACTACTTTAGGCTTTTCTTTAGATACAACTTGAATACGTTGAGCTATATAAACACATCAGACCAGTACTAGTTGTCATTGACTTACTCAATGTATACGTTACTGGTCCAATTGCAGCAAGTTACTGCAAGGGGTCGTCCAATTGTTACTTATGCTTCAAAGGTGAACATTTCATGGAGTTCTGTTTGATTGGCAAGCCAATATTCTTTATACAAGAGGCACCAACCAACGTAAGCCACCAGGAGCGCTTGATAAAATTTCTTTCTTGAAGTGGGGAGGCAGCGTTTCTTGACGCTCTCTGTTTCATGGCGAAAAACAATGTGGGGGGAGAGGGAGTACACGGACGGGGTGTATCTAGCCCTGGCTATGCCACTGCAAAGAAACCAACCTACGTTGGTTGATGCACTTTCTCAAATGTTAGTTACAGTTTTCTTCATTCCAAATTGTAATCTGTTGGGTAAATAGGTGTATGGGGTATAACTGTGCCACTCTTGTTTTCTTTTACTTCGTTCGGCAAATCATAGCTCAATTCTCACAAACGCGCTCTACGAGCAAGCAATCTTTTGAGGCGAAAGTTCTCACATTGCATTCCGATGGCGTTCTCCAGCTCACTCATCACAGAGCCCACGATTTTCAGTGGTCCACTGCTGAGGATGTTAATAACGACATTGGCCACGGTGCAGAAGAGACTTGTCATAGAGTTCCCTGGAGCCACAATAATGCTTGTGAAAACGCACTGCAACAAAAAAAAAATATTTGCCGTTAGCATAGTTATAGTAGAAAAAAAGCACAGGAGATTCACTGCTGAAGTTACCTTCCTTGGTGAAGAAGACCTCGCGCAAGTTACACACGGCCTGCCTGCCCGAAATTAAAGCTTCTTCGTTTTGGTTTAATAAGCACCAAGGTGTGTCAAGGTTGTGCACATCTAGGTTTTAAAACAGCGCAGACGTGGGACACTCTGTACACACCGCAGCACAGGTGCTTTACCTTTTCAAACACTTTTTTTAGTTACCGACCAAACAACATCACCACGAATCTGCGCACATAAGCGGCGAGAAAAAACCTTTCTAAAAGAAAGGACTTTTACATCCTTGTGCTTCACTGCTCGCGAAGTGAATAATTAGGGCACAAGGTCAACTTCAGGCGCTCGTACACGTGTATGCATGTGAGTCTATGTAAAAAGAACAGGAAAGTTTGATGTTTTGTTTTCCTTAATGCCCAAAGTATCAGGCAGGCCCGCATGGGGGAATTGATGTGGCACTATGTTAGAAAAATGGCTGTGTATCTGCGTAGTTCGCTGCGATTGTCGTCGAAAGACGACAGCCTTCCGCCGGCCAAGTGACCGATGTTGAATTAATGATGGGGTTTTGTGGCGCAAGAGCAATCTATGGATGTTGTGTTCTGTCGCGATGTTCTGTAGTAGTGTAATTGGTGTTCACTGTCCGTGAGAATAAATTTCTCTAAACACATAAAAGTGACCGATGTTCTACCTCGCTTCCGACAGTGCCTCCGCTATGTTGAATGCGCTGCATACGGCTGACATTGATAAAAGAGAGGAGGATGCCAAAGAGAATGGACGCCATTTGGTAGTGGCGTTACGGGACGCATAGGATTGTGCAAAATCCAGGGGCATTGTCACATAGCAGCACCATATCGCCGGCAGAGTGCTTTTTTTGCAGTGGCACATTTTGAGTACGTTGTTCGCCGATGACATTGCATTGCTGAGTAACTCAGGGGACGAATTGAAACTCATGACTACGGAGTTAGACAAGGAGAGCAGAAAGGTGAGTCTTAAAATGAATCTGCAGAAAACGAAAGTAATGTACAACAACCTCGGAAAAGAGAAGCGCTTCGAGATTGGTAATAGTGCACTTGAAGTTGTAAAAGACTATGTCTATTTGGGGCAGGTAATAACCACGGAGCCGAACCACGAGATTGAAGTAACTAGAAGAATAAGAATGGGGTGGAGCACATTTGGCAAGCACTCTCAAATTATGACAGGTATATTGCCACTATCCCTCAAGAGGAAAGTATATAACAGCTGTATCTTGCCGGTACTTAGCTAAGGAGCAGAAACCTGGAGACTTACAAAGAGGGTTCAGCTTAAATTGAGGACGACGCAGCGAGCAATGGAAAGAAAAATGGTAGGTGTAACCTTAAGAGACAAGAAGAGAGCAGAGTGGATTAGGAAGCAAACGGGGGTTAAGGATATCATAGCTCAAATCATAAAGAGGAAATGGACATGGGCCAGGCATGTAGCACGTAGACAGGATAACCACTGGTCGGTAAGGGTAACTAACTGAATTCCCAGAGAAGGCGAGCGGGTTAGGGGGAGACAAAGGTTAGGTGGACAGATGAGATTAAGAAGTCTGCGCGTATAAATTGGCAACAGCAAGCACATAACCGGGTTAACTGGCGGAACATGGGAGAGGCCTTTGTCCTGCAGTGGACGTAGTCAGGCTGATGATGATTATGATGATGATGATGATGTAAGAAATTCCCAGATTTTTAGAATTATGTATCTATACGTGTCTCGTGGACTTATCGTTGTGTATGGTACCAAGGGTCTATCAATTCAAGCTGATGCTATGCGCTGAGTGATGCAAACTCGTCATTACTTTTGTACAAAGTTTCGCAAAGAACGCAGAAGACGAAGAAGTGTTTTGAATAGAAGCTACTTCTGCTAACTCCGGCTTATTTCAGTTGTAATTTAAGTCTGTTGATCAGTTTTCGCTGCTCCCTTGGAGGGGATGGATGTAGACCACCCCGGGCGCCTGCCGGCACCAGTGGCGTCAGCGGCGGCCGCCTCCAGGAAGCGAATGGGACAAGCGAGCGACAGCGACAGTGAAGATACTCATGCTTACTATCTCAGCTGTGAGGACTTCTCAGATGACGGTTTCCAACCTGTGCTGAGCCGCAAGGCGAAGAGAAGAAACATGAGGACATCCTCATCCTCAACTATTCAAACTGTAAGTGAAGCGCCGAAATCGAACACTTATACCATCCTGTTCCTGCCTGCACTTCCTACCGTCAGCATGAAACGCCTTAACAGACAGTCTGTGTCGAGGTCTCTGGAAACGCTCGTGCCAAATGAGATCACGGACATAAGAGTGAACGCCAGAAAGAATATTCTGGCTGTGGACGTTTTGGACGCAAGTGCGTTGGGCGTTCTGCGCAGTGTAACTGACTTGGACGGCAACCCGGTGCACTCTCATATTCCCTTGGGATGTCATGTGGTAACCGGCGTGATCTACGACATTGATGTCAATATTTCCAATAAGGACTTACAACTTCTTGTCAAGTCAACAACTGATACTCCAATTGTTGATGTCAACCGGCTAGGCAAGTCTCGCTGTGTGAATAATGCATTTAAGAGCACACCACTCTCCTCTCATGTGAAGGTGGGGTACTTCAGACATGCTGTGCGGCCTTTCATTCCAAAGCCTCTCCAGTGCCGTAAATGCATGAAACTTGGACATGTGAGCAGCGTCTGCGAGAATTCGGTGGTATGCCACCGCTGCGCCGAGCACCATGAATGGATAAGTGCGTCGCAACTGTCAAGAAATGCTCTAATTGCAATGGATCCCATGAAGCCACATTGAAGGACTGTCCGCGGATTCAGAAGGAAATTGCCATCTTGAAGGAGATGGTGCGCGATCACTCATCTCATCGAGAAGCCGCAGCTAAAGTCAGAAGGCGTCGTTCACGTCGACGTCGGTCTTCGAGGACGCCCGCTACCTCCTCGACACGTTTGCGTGATCCCTCATCAGTACCACCTCCTTTGCCTCCCAGACCACATGCCGAGGGAAAGGCTGTAAAGGACAAAGCCAGTGAGCATACCCTAACTGCGACAGAGTGGCCTGCACTTCAAAGGGAAGCAGCATCAAGCGAACCGAAGGAGCTTCATGACGGCTAGTGTGCGCTCCCGGTTCGAGATATTTCCAACCAAGACAGGCAAGTGACTGCAATCGTCCCGGTTCGAGATCTTTCCCACCAAGACAGGCAAGTGGCTGCAATCGTGCAATCATTATTTGCCACGATTCGCACGCTAATGAGCAACATACAATCTCCGTCTGCTAAGAGTGAAATGCAAATACTGGATGCACTGAATCCAGTTCTTGCTAACTTCGTATAAGCACAATGGCTCAACAAAATCTCATCTTCCGCACTGAAGTTAAAAGTGCGTCAATTTTTCAGTAGAATGCCAGAGGCATGAAGTCCCGTATCTCGGACTTTCGCCAATTTGTTTGGGCCAATCAATTCCCTATACTTGTCATAGGTGAACCAAACGTATCAACGCCTTATGGATTGTCCGGTTATGAAGCTTTGTGTTCAGCCACTTGCGAAGAACGAAGCAAAGTGATTGTTTACAATCGCACAGACTTGACTTATCTTTCGCACTCAATAAGTTCAAATGACGACAATCAGTACGTGTGTCTTCGTGTGAAGAAGAATGCAGTTTCGTTCACGCTTATTGGTGGATATATATCTCCGTCATCGCGATTTGACTGCTACAGATTAAAAGACATCCTAATGAGAACCGATGGGCCTTGGATCAACACTGGTGACTTCAACGCCCATCACATGCTTTGGGGGAGCACTAGGATGAATGCCAGGGTCCGAAACATTGTTACATTCGCTTCCGATTACGACCTTTCCATCATGAACGATGGTACCCCCACATATCTGGGGGGTCTCACGTATGGCAGTTGTCTTGACCTGACATTGGTGTCACGGTGCTTCTCTCACAAAGTTAAGTGGTTTTGCGATATTGAGACTCATGGGAGTCATCACATACCCACCTACGTGACGATCGATGGTATCATAAAAAATTTCTCTTCCGGTGTTGCAATTGGCACTGACTGGTCGATGTTTGCATCGCGTGTTGAGAACGCTTGCCAAGAAGGCCTCGCCTTCAGCCAGGAAAATACCATAGCAGAGGCTATGCAAGCGTCCAAATGTAAATTACCATTTTCGTCTGAAATAACACAGTTTGACATCGAACTGGAAAAATTACGAACTATACGAAGGCGTGCTGAACGACGATACAGACGCACAAGATCAAATTACGATCTGAGGGAAGCAAGGCGGCTCCAGAAAAGATTCAACGACGCATTTACAAACTGGAGAGTGAACGCTGGAAAGCATTCTGCGAATCTCTAGACCCTCATAAACCGCTGTCATATATCTGGAGAACAGTTCGTGGTCTTCGCTCCTCTCCACAACAACGGCACCGTTTTAAAGCTTTGGCACTCCATCATGGAAAAACAGAACTCGAGGTGGCTGAAGAATTTTGCACGAGAGTTGCCGAAAATATTATGAACGAGAGCATCGACGCCGTGATCGTTCCTGAGACGCGATTACCAGAAACGGACATTCCGTTCACCATGGAAGAACTGGAAGGTGCGTTAGTCTCTCCTAAGCGCATGTCATCGCCAGGTCCTGATGGTATTACCTATAGTGCGTTGGGACACCTTGGACAAAAATCCAGAAAAGAACTTTTAACATGCTTCAACAACTCCTGGCTCAGCGGCAGTGTTCCCCGAAAATGGAAAATAAGTCGAATAATACCACTTTTGAAATCGGGAAAATCACCATTGGACTTGACAGCCCTATTGCCCTCGCAAGCTGCCTCAGAAAAGTTATGGAACGAATGGTTCTATTTCGTCTCGAGTGGTACTTGGAACGATACACCAAATACCCTTCTTGCATGGCAGGCTTTCGTCGGGGCCGCTCCTCCATTGACTGTGTTCATGACTTATCGACATTTGTTCAACAAGAAAAAAGTCGCAAGCGCATATCAGTGGCACTCTTTTTTGACGTGAAGGGTGCATATGATAATGTAGCTCACGATGCCATCCTCACTTCTCTCGCAGCAATGGGCATTGGTGGACGAATGTTTCAATGGATAACAGATTATATAACTGGCAGGAGTTTCTTTGTACAAACATATGAGGGTACAACTGCCCAACATTACACCTACTGCGGAGTACCTCAGGGAGGTGTTTTAAGCCCCACATTGTTCAATGTGGCCCTCATTGGTCTGGTGAAGGTTCTGCCAAAGTCGGTGTGAATATCCATATACGCTGATGATATTTGCCTCTGGAGTGCTGCAGTTACTCGCCCTCAGGTGCGTGCACGAATACAGTGGGCAGCAACCCTCACAACAGCCTACCTTCAGAAACAAGGCCTAAATATATCAACTATGGAGTGCGCGTTGATGGCGTTTACACGCAAACCAATGACGCCATACCCTGTTTACATCAATGGGCAGAGTGTCAAATATGCACGGACGCATCGTTTCCTGGGCATAATAATCGACAGAGGTCTTTCGTGGAGCCCACATTGTGCGTAGTTGAAGAAGAGACTGCTATCTATTGTGCATATTATGAAATTCTTGTGTGGTAAAGCATGGGGAACTTCTGTGGCCTCCATGCTACAGCTGTACAGGGCCCTATTTCTGGGTCTATTGCGCTACAGCTTGCCGGTACTGACTAACACTTGCCAATCGAATACTCATTTATTGGAGAGTTTGCAGGCTCAGGAACTGCGTATCTGCCTAGGACTGCCCCGATGCGCTTCTACTTATGCCACAATCATGCTTCTCAAAGACCATCCGGTCAGGACATATATAGTTGTGGATTGCCTCAGAGCGCACATTCGACATGCTAGCCGTGTCCCCGACCACCACTTGGCTCTTCTACGTTCCGAAAGAACACGTGCTACGTTTTCAGACGTCATAGCCAAGCACCTAAACAGCATTCCATCAGGATATACGCCAGCTGCGAGAACGGCATGCCTTTGTGGTGCCTCGACCAGCCGCAAGTACGTCTAGAAATTCCGGGAATCAAAAAGAAAAGCAGTCACTCCAGAGTAGCATTGAAGCAAGCAACACTGCTATTATTACATGAGTTGTACTTAGACCAAACGCAGATATACACTGATGGGTCCGTCTTATCCAGCAGCTCATCAGGTGCCGCTGTAATTCCGGCTGCAGAAATGACAATGAAGTTTAGGTTGTCGCATATGACTACATCTACGGCATCAGAGCTTGCTGCTATAAGGGCTGCTTTACAATATCTCGTTCAAGAACGTCCAGTAAAATGGGTCATATCCTGTGATTCGAAGGCAGCGCTTCAGAGTTTGCAGTCTGCCATGCGTAGGAGGAGTCATGACCAACTGGTACAAGAAATAAGACATTGCAATCATGAAGCTCTAGCACGAGGGCATGATATTATATATTGTATGCAGTGCCAGAGCCACAAGCGGCCCTCCTCGGGTCCAGTTGGTCACCTTCAACCTGTAAAGCCTCCCGGTTCCCCTTTTGAAAAGGTCGGCATTGATCTGATGGGACCATTTCCACGCTCCTCAAAAGGTAACCGGTGGATAATTGTATGCGCCGACTACCTGACGCGGTACTGCGAGACGGCTGCCTTATGCTCCGCCACGGCAGTCCAGGTTTCGGAGTTCCTGTTGAACTCAGTCATCCTCCGACACGGACCTCCTCGCGTGATAATAAGTGACCGTGGTCGACAATTTACCGCTGATATTGTCGAATCATTACTTCGTTTGTGTGCCTCCAAGTTCCGACACTCAACTGCGTATCATCCGCAAACTAACGGTCTCACCGAGCGCACGAACCGAACGTTGATCAACATGTTATCAATGTACGTCGCCTCTGACCACAAAAACTGGGATGAAGTATTACCGTTCGTCACGTACGCCTTCAACACGTCGAAACACGAAACGACAGGCTATAGCCCTTTCTATCTGCTCTACGCTCGCTCGCCTCGACATATGCTGGACACTATATTTCCTTTTGTCATCCATGACGATTTAACAATTGCTGAAACCTTGTGTCGTGCGGAAGAGACCCGTCGACTTGCCTGCTTACGTACACTGTCAGCGCAAGAGTCATCCAAAAACTCGCTACGACAGTCAACACAAGCAGGTAACCTATGCCCCCGGTGATCTAGTGTGGGTGTGGACCCCAATACGCAGACGTGGCTTGAGCCAAAAGCTACTGGCACACTATGCCGGTCCTTTTGTGATACTCCGTCGTGTCAGCGAGGTCAACTATGAAATTGCACGTGTCACCACTAGTGGCCGACGTTCATGCAAGACGGAGGTGACGCATGTTGCCCGCCTGAAGCCGTTTACACGAAGGATGCAAGAATGACTCGCCCAGAGGGCTTCGTCTGAGAGAGGAGGAATGATACGAAGTATCACTACCAGGAAAAACAATGGAAGCGTGGGCAGAGAAGGAAGACGACGTTGCCTCCACTGCGATCCCCCTGAGTGGGTATGAGCCATGGCGGTGATCATCATCATTGGACGGTGATCGCGGACTGAGGGCCCATTAAAAACCCCCATTATTTACCTCGCTTTGTGTAACATTAATTTATCTCGCCTTGTGTAACAATATCAATGGCTGCCTGGACATATCGGTATTACCGGAAATCAATTAGCCGATGATGCAGCCCGCTCAGCCCATGAAAAACCCGTGTAGTCCCGATTCCTATATCAAGGAATGATGCAGCAAGACAACTTTACCTGCTGGCTCGAGATCTCACACGCACGTTTTGGTCGTCTACCAGCTTCCAATGGTGTCAATTTTATGAACTGGATCCTTCGCTCAAGCTAAAGCTACCATCACAACTTTCCCGCTCTGATGCGACACTGTTATGCCGCCTTTGGTTGGGTGTTGCATTTACAAAGGTGTACTCCATTCGCATTGGTATGGCAGACACTCCTACATGCGACTACTGCGGAGCTGAAGAGACCATCGAACACGTCCTGTGCAGCTGCGCTTGCTACGACACACAGTGATGCCAGCTTCGGATGGTTTTGAATCGACTTGACCCCGGACCATTTTGTGTGCAGAAGATACTAGGACCTTGGGCATCTGCCTCAGTTGCGCAGAAAGCAACTAAAGCACTGCTACTTTACCTTAAGTCAACAAACCTGAGCGACCGCCGGTAGACTGTGTGTGCTCCCCGAGTGTGCTCGTGATTGTGTGTACCTTCTCATCTTTCTGCAACCTCTTTTCTCCCCTTTATCCCTTCCCCAGTGCAGGGTAGCAAACCGGATGTGCGTCCGGTTAACCTCCCTGCCTTTCCTTGCATCTTTATCTCTCTCTCTCTTCTTGCCTTTAACCGCTCTTAGGAACGAAAACTAATTTGCTCCTTACCTG
Source organism: Rhipicephalus annulatus (assembly GCA_013436015.1). Classification (NCBI taxonomy): domain Eukaryota; kingdom Metazoa; phylum Arthropoda; class Arachnida; order Ixodida; family Ixodidae; genus Rhipicephalus; species Rhipicephalus annulatus. The sequence goes on along the minus strand of WOVY01001326.1, from coordinate 51,735 downwards.
TTCACCCGCTATTCTACAATGTTAGGCAAGCCGTAAATGCAATTACTAGAACGGATCTTTCACTCCCGACTGAAGACTGCCACTGTATCAATTTACAAGAGTTTTAAGTACTACTGCGATACGGTAGCAATGTAAGATACATCCTTAATGGCAGCGCCAATCTGTTCTTTAGCAGCTAGAAGCTTGTCAAGCTAACTTTTCATGAACTCCAACCACCCGCGACGTATACGCCTATTGTAACAATCAAATAGGTGTGGCCAATTAGTTCGCAAATATGTCGCGCACTACTCGTCAGTTGACAGCAAACTTCAAGGTAGGAGTGTGACCGCTCGAATTCAGCAAACATCCGACACTGCGGACACTTAGGAGCCAACAATGTCAAAGTTGAGCTGGGCACTAAGCCAGCCTAAGATCTCACGGTAGAAGACTCAAAAGCGCGCCGGTTTCACTTTTCAGTAGAATTTGGACTTCCGAACAGTTAAGAAAAGGCCAGGCGAGCTGCGACTTATGTGAAGCGTCGACCTGATATGCTGTAAGGTGGTATTCGAGAGTGCTAATAAAGTGGGACCGAACCCTCTACTTGGAGATAGCACTGAAGCCTAGCATGCAATGACAAAGTCCCCTTTGAATGCAGATGCTGTATCATTCCCTTAGGTATAATTACTCAAGACAAGTAACAAAGAAGTTGGTAAAAAAGAAAAGAAGAAAAAAGAAGAGGTCTGAGCTGCGGCCACGCTGGTGACCACCTGCCAGTAATGTACTTCCTAACCAGAGCAGGATTGGCCACGCTGCTGCAGTACTTGGCCACTACCTCGTTATGAAACTACCAATCATCCACTGGTCTTCAGTTCCCAGTGGCTCTGAAGCTACGGACCAAAGCGGTGGTAAGACTTGCGACGCAGCAGAGAGCGCTAAGAATACCCGGGTCTGGACAGGCCGCCATTGGAATCAGAACTTCGCTACGTTCAACGCTAGAACGCTCTCTAGTGAAGCTACTCCAGCTGTGCTGTTTGAGGAATCAGAGAGCGTTAAATAGGGTGTACTAGGGCTCGCAGAAAAAAGGAGGACATGTGAGGCTTATACAGTGCTAAAGAATGAACACACTTTATACTACTGTGTATTAGTTGACAGAAAAAAATCGAGGGGTGGGGTTATTTATCCGCAAGTATATCGCTGGCAACATATAGGAATACTAGAGCATCAATGAAAGGGTTGTGTCATAGTCAAGTTTCACAAACAGTACATAATGAAGGTAGTACAGGCCTACGCACCTACATCGAGCCATGATGATCAATTGGTTGAACGCTTCACTGAAGACGGAGAGTCAGCCAATAATAAAGTCAAAACAGAGTATACTGAAGGACGAAAGGACGACTTTAATGCCAAAGTAGGCAAGAAACACGCCGCATAGCATGCAGTGGAGGAATTAGCATCGGTTCTAGAAATGCCAGAGGGAAGGTATTAGTAGAGTTTGCAGAACGTTATAATTTCCAGATCGTGAATACTTTCTTCAAAAAATTTGGCTAACCATTAGTGAACGTGGCAAAGTCCTGATGGCAACACTAAAAATTCAATTGACTTCATTCTGTTTGCACACACAGGCAATTACAGGACGTAATAGTAGTTGACAAGATCTGACACAGTTACCATAGAAGGGAGGAAGCTTGCATTCCCCTAGGTTTAAAATATTAGAGGCATGCACTTATGCGCAGAAAGCCAATTAAAGAGCTAGCGAAAAGAGGGAAAGTACAAAAATTCAGTTTCACTTCAGAGTGTACTTGAATCTCTAAACGAGATAGCTGATGCTAGCGTTGACACATATAACAAAAATCTTACTAGTACCATCAAAGAGTGTGCATTGGAAGCCGGAGGTACAGGCACTAGATAGGACACTGGCAAACTATCTCAGGAAACGAAAAAATCTTATGAAAAAAAAGAAACCGAGAAAACCTCAAAAGCAACTGACAAAATAGAGCTAGTGGAGATTTCGAAGCGAATCAATAGACGTAACATTGTCTAAATCAGAAGGTAGAATACGGAAAGAACTAGGCAGGCTGTAAATAGCCGCAGAAGCCTAAAAGCTGCGAAGAAAAACTTGTGCAGAGACAAAAGTTGAATGTATACCTTAAGGGTCAAGAAAGGCAATATCATAACCAATGTGAACTGGATAGCTGTGTTGACGGAAGACTTCTACAGAGATCTGTAAGGGAACTGAGAAAACATGGTTGATATCGTAAGAAGCATTAATAGCCCGAAAGAACTTGATATCCTACCAGTAACGACAATGGAAGTAAGCAAAACGCCTAAAAATATTGCAAACATGCGAAGCTACTGGTGAGGATAAGGTAACGAGTACCCCTCTGAATGATAATAGAGAAATTAGGTTAAAAATGATTAGCTTATATACGAAGTTTCTCTTGACGGGAAACGTACGAGCATCTTGGAGAAACACCAACAAAGTTTCAAGTCATAGGAAAGGAGACGTCGAGGACTAAGAAATTATAGGCTGATCGGCTTACTGTCCGTTCTCTACAAACTATTTACAGGTATCATAGATAATAGATATAAGGGGACATTACAGATCAGGCAAGCAAAAGACAAAGCAGGATTTAGAAGAGGCTACTCCACAATAGACCATTTTATTACTATCAATCAGGTAACCGAGAAATGCGCAGACTTCAACCACCCCGTATACATTGTCTTTATAAATTACAGAAAAAGTTTGACTCAGTCCAGATATCAGCAGTAATGCGGGTACTACAAAATAGGGCATTGAAGAACCCCGCATAAACATACTGGAAGAAATCTAAGCAGATCTTCTCCATAATCTAAGCAGATACTTCTCCATAGAAATTTCAAAATCCTAATAGAGAAGGGTGCAAGACAGGTAGACAAACTCCTTCCATTGCTACTCACCATGCAAAACAGGAGGTGTTCACTACCCTAGCTTGAGAAGAACTAGAGGCAAGATTAAACGGAGAGTATCTTAGTATCCAGCGATTCACAGATGACATTGTCTTGATGAGTAACTCCGGGGACAAATTACAGCTCAAGAATACTGAAGTGGAGAAGAAAAGCAGAAGAGTAGGTTGGGAAATCTTTATGCACAAAGGTAAAGTAATATGCAACAGTCTCGGCAGAAAACGGCAATTGGCGAGAGGTGAAGGGATGCTGGAAGTTGTAAAAGATTGTGTCTACTTTGCATATGCAGTAACAGCGGAGCCAAACCATGAGAGTGAAATACCTAGAAGAATAAGTATAAGTTGCATTATGAAATAACGAATGGTAATCTGCCATTAACCCTCAAGAGGAAGGTATGCAATAGCTACAATTTGCCAGTAGCAACTTATGGAGCAGAAACTTGGGGGCTTAGAAAGGGGGTTCCGCTTAAATTGAGGACGATGCAGCGATCTATCGAAAGTAAAATGATAGGTGTAAACTTAAGAGACTAGAAGAGAGCTTAGTGGGTCAGGGACAAAACCGGGCTTGAGGAATGAAGTTCAAATCAAGAAGAAATAGACATGGGCCGGGCCCGTAGCACGTAGGCAAGATAACCGCTGGTTTTTAAGGGTGACTGACTGGATAACACATTGTTGAGATCGCTCATGCGCGGATGCGCTGCCATTGTTGGACTCTACCATAATATCGAAACAAGAGTCTGCGGGAAACAGACTCCGGTATGACTGTTCCTCTTCCGGCTAAACTAAAGCCGAGGACATGCTAACATACTCCACCGGATTCGCCTGAGCGTCACCTTCACTCGTCGCTACACCCAACTAAGCGGCCGTGCGGACAGCCCGCATTATGAGCACTGCCAAGTGCGTGACATTTTAGCTTACATATTTTGTGACTGCCCATTATACGTGGCGCAAGGTAAAATGCTAACTTCAACGTTGGCAAGCATCGTACGAACGCCACTGAGTGAAAGCCACATGTCAGCGATGAACGACCAAACAGTGCCAAAAACTGCTTCAAGGGCTGTTTGAAACTTTATCAAAAGCACTGAACTAGATACTAGACTGTAGAGTGCTATGCTAAGTGGCTACTGTACATACGCATTTTTTCTTTTTGTCCTTATCACCGACCTTCATCTCTCTTTTCTTCCTCCTTCCTATATCTCCTGTGTACAGTAGCTGGCTAGAGCGAACAAGCTTAGGCCGACCTCTCTGTCTTCTAATAAATTCTCACTCACTCAGACTCACAAAGAAGGCAAACGTACGAAGGGGAGAGTGAAGTTTAGGTAGGCCGAAGAGATGAAAACGTTTGCAGACATAAAGTGGCCGCAAAAAGCACAAGACTGTGTTGATTATCGGATCGCGGGAGAGGCATTTGCACTGCAGTGGGCGTATTCAGGCTGCTGCTTCTGCTGCTGCTGCTGCTGCTGTTGCATTAGATGATGATGATGATGATGAAGATGTATGCTCAAGTGAAGTAACAGACCACCTAAAACTTACGTATTGACTTTGCACCTCCGATATGCTTAATACTTGCTTTTTAATCGACAATGCTGACAAATATGAACGCAGCCACCACTTCAAGAGGGCTGGTTGGTCACATAAGCACACAAACTTTGGCCGGTTGGCAGAACCATAGAACAAAGAGACAGAGCGTATTACATGCGCTTTGTTGAGGCGGTGCCTAATGAAGACGAAGAATTTCGGTTGAACGCTCTGTGTGGGTATGTGCCAGTGCGAAGGGGCAACAACAACAACAAGAACGCTCTGTAGTGCGTTGGGAGCATTCGACCACCCGCTCTTTACACCGCTGGTATTGCGTGGCGCCTGGTGGTAAAATTAGTATTGTTTGACGTATGCAGGATCGTTGTTTTACTTTTCTACTGCGACATATCCATATATTTTATCGTGGTTTATTCTGTACACGTTTTTTTAAATTTGCAACTAGACTCCCAGCACCAAGGTAAAAAAAAGCGCTATTCGGACGGAGCCGATCAAATCGAGTTCACTTTCAGTTTGGATATTGGTTGCTTACTTTGTGTGTTTTTTTAATTATTTTAGCCACAGTGGCTATGGGCCCCAGCGATGGCGGCGGACAACTGTGGCGCCAAAATCAACTCTTGTTGTGATTTCATAACGACTTTCGCTGTAAAAATATTGAGTGCAATTCCGAAGGCTCAGCCTTTAACAAAACATTTGGAACTAGTTTCTGCGAATGAGTGATACGAAATTCGTTACGAAAAGCAACACTGGAAATAATCAGGAAAGAGCTTCTTGATTTCGAACAGGTTTTACAGAGCTCTGAATGAAATGTACCACCCCATGCTTGCTCATTGTTCCTCTTCCAGGGAAGGGGGAGCAATCGAGTGATCTTTGCAGTGGCTCCCCGTCAGTTAGGCCAATGTACGAGGCAGACCTCGCCTACGCGTCCTGCTTTTATTTGGCTGAGATTTGCCCCCCCCCCACCATTTGCACGCCAATGTGTAATACCAGTAAAATATTAGCATAAGATCATTGATCGGATTTTCTCATTTTTTATATCTTGGTAGTTATTGGATCAAGACACTTCTTCGGACCTACAGGGTATTTTCGAAAAGTTTGTTCCAATGTCGGGTATCCCATTCATGAGTTTGCACTTGCAGCCAAACCATGACTTCAACAGCAAAGCTGTCTTTTCTCGAGGCGTCCTTACAATAGTGTAGCGCTGACCACTTGACGTCACCAAGTGCAGTGAGGGTCGGCAGCAAGGTGAGGACATTGCTTTTGAGGAAAGGGTAAGGGTCAAGCTTGAAGACTTATATGATTGATTGATATGTAGCGTTCAATTTGATTGATATGTGGTGTTTTACGTCCCGAGATATGTGAGGTTTAACGTCCTAAAAGCAGCATATTGAAACGCGCTAGCGAAGATTCGACGAAGAGACACGCCATATAGAGACACGCCATATAGAGACACGCCATATAGTGGAGGCTCTGGAAATTTCGATCACCTGGGGTTCTTTTTTATGCACCCAACTCTGACCACACGGGCCTACAGCATTTTCGCTTCCTTTGGAATGGCAGCCGCCACAGCCGGCATTCGATCCCTCGCTCTGTGGGTCAAGTTTGAAGACTGAAACAACGAGATGCATGTTAGGAAGAGGGAGAGACAGGCCTTCCGAAAAGAGGGAAGCAGCGAGAAGTATGCCCACAGAGGAAAATGTGAGGCTTATCGGAGGAATGTAGCTGCTTTGTGAGAAGTAGGTCAATTAACCTGTTGGCGCAGCCTAAAAGGGGTGGTCGGTTTTCTGGAGGTTTTCCCTTTCATAATGGCTAAGATTGCCCAAGAGGAACCACTGTGTGACGTGAGCATCAATCAGCGCGTGTTGAGGCAAGAATAGGCATGTCGTCACCGAGCCAACCCCGTTGTTTGCTCGGGAGGCCAACGCTGAGATCCAACGCGGGGAGGACTGGAAAAAATGTAGAAGTAGGACATACCATGATGAAAGAGGGGCACCTGCTTCGCTTTTGGACAGCATTCGGGAAGTAAAAGCGAGTGTATCTTATTGTCGCGTATGCGATGAATATCATTGTTATGCAATCGCTGTCAAAGTTATCTCTTGCGTCAGCGAATTCAACAATCTTCATCAGTTTCTTAGGAATTACACTATGGCTGAAGGCAACGCGCCATCTGCAAGCTTCTAACTAATGGAAGACCAAGCTGCTTCCTGTTTTCTGTTTTGGTATAGGCATGGGTTAGTTAAGCATCTTATAGCTGTTTGCCACAAACCACACACAGACAGCAGAAAAGTAGTCAAAAATATTTTTAAGGGTGGGGGGACTGTTACCATAAATTAAATATATTCATGCATGTTAGTATATATGCCCACGCAAAAGTGCAAAACCTATAAAAGGTTTCAACGCCCCTCCCTCTAAACCTCTCGCCCTACTCCCATGAGGCTTTCAGGAAGAGAAACCTTAGTGGTACTTACAGTGACTGCTTCGAAGAATTGCTGTATCACGAGAGCCTGCAGCAAAAATCCAAAAAAACAATACACTGCTGTGAAGGCCCTTGGTATTGTGGTGCATGTTTGATGGCTTGAATTATATGTGGCAGCCTGAAGATGTTATTGTGAATGCTGCGCTACAAAGACAACGCTAAGTTGCCTTTATAATTAGCGAAATTCAGTAGTCGGATTTATATAGCATGTTGATGATGTTTTAGTGGGCTAGCTGAAAAAATAATGATTGTATTTTAACTAAATAAATATTCCCAAACGGGTATGTTGGAGTTTCGAGGCAAGTTTCAAAGAACACACCATGTAATATCTCCGCTGAGTTGTGGTGAGGAATGATTCCACGTTTGCGTTTCTCGGCTCAATAATTGTTGGCATGCAGAGTGCGTGCATAAACAAGCATTGAAAAGCACATAAGTGCAAGGTGTACGCTGTGCACCCCTCGAAATGTTTTGCTGTATGATCTTTTTTTAGGGCCTAAATATGTTGGTAGTTTAAGATGATAAAGAACTTGCAGAAGAAACCAAAGCCACGGAATGGTATGTGGTGTAGTAAAAACAGACAGATATTCAGGCATACACATACCGGATGATATATATATCACACCGCTATATATATATATATATATATATATATATATATATATATATATTAGGAATTTTATTTAAACCTAAAGCTTATTATAAATATATTACAATTTCTCTTCTAACTCAAACTTTTATTTCTTTTTAGGCTTCGATGGGTATTGACTAGACATTCGAAGTAGTACGTCCAACATGCCTGATTTTTCTGGTTGCTCTGTAAATGAGAGGCCTAAACTACATTACGAAATATATACCCTGGATACTCAGGCGAAGACAAGGTACACGTGGAACATACCTGATTCGCATGAGTTCCAACGCATGCCGACATCGTAGTGTTCAGGCACTGCGATTGAGATTGTGCATTAGTCAAATGAAAGGGACGCTGCGTTGGCATGAGTAGACTGCAGACAAACAAAAGGAAACTAAAGACAAGAATGATAGTAATATTATATATTCGACAAAGCTTCAGATGCAAGTAGTGCTTGTAAATGATGAAATATTTATTCTAGAGGTGAAAACCTTCAGGATCGAGCCTTGTACCCAGTCCATCGGCGCGACACGCTAAGGATGTCCATATCGACAGAATATCTATGTCCATATAGATACCCATATATTAAATACGTATCATATCCATACAAATCTTCATATGTATACCAACATAGATATCCATGCCGATACGATATCCATATGAATATATATCCATTTGTACATCCCAACACCATATGCGGATTGTGATTAATGAAAAACTTTGTACACGGTGTGCACGCGTGTTGTCGCCTCTTTGTTTGATCAAGTGGTGAAGGACACAGTAGCGTGACACCGCTGCTGACATAAGCTTACCTCCCTTTTCGGGCAGGTTCTTATCGGAACCCTGATTATTCCACTGCCTGGTTTCTTCAATGTGAGAGGAGGCCTGCCATCGTCTTCATATTCTTCGTTACAGACAGATGCGTGCAATCTCATGGTAATGTCGTTTCCTGCAGGCAATTGCCAACGCTGCATTCTTTCAAGCATCTGGTCTGCACCCACCTTCGTCAACTAATACAGCAGGGGCGGAGGTCCCACTAAAGCACCACTTCGGCAGACTGCTGCTGGGGCATGACACTGCTGCCAACATGAGCTTACCTCGCCTTTTCGCGTAGGTTAGTTACCGAAACCCCGAATCTTGCTACCGATGTTGAAATCGTTGTTTGATAGTGCTGTCGTGCCCCGACTGCCTATTTCAGTGTTTGAAAAAGTGCAAGTGTTTGCGCGCGTTTCACTCTCGCTTCTTTGATGTATTGCTTTCACTGCTCTCCGGTGACGTGGAACTAAACCCTGGCCCTGGTTCCTTTACAAGGAGTAAAAAGGATAGTCCTAGTTTTGAAGACATTTATGACATCCGGCCTGCACCCACCTTCGTCAACTAATACAGCAGGGGCGGAGATTCTACTAAAGCACCACTTCGGCAGACTGCTGCTGGGGCATGACACCACTGCTGACATGAGCTTACCTCGCCTTTTCGCGTAGGTTAGTTACCGAAACCCCGAATTTGGCTACCGATGTTCAAATCGTTGTTTGATAGCGCTGTCGTGCCCCGACTGCCTATTTCAGTGTTTGAAAAAGTGCATGTGTTTGCGCGCGTTTCACTCTCGCTTCTTTGATGTATTGCTTTTACTGCTCTCCGGTGACGTGGAACTAAACCATGGCCCTGGTTCCGCTACAAGAAGTAAAAACGATAGTGCTAGTCTTGAAGACATTTATGAAATTGCAAGCCAGATAGATCAGGGTCAGACGCGTTTTTTCGCTAATATAGAAATAAGCAAACAGCAGTCTGCTTTTGCTGCTTTCGTTCAGCAACTGCCAAGTACCGTTGCGGCTCTTCAGAGCGACTTTCTCACAGTGAAAGACAGCTATCTGAAAATCGACCGAAACTGGTTGAAGTCGAAGCGTCTCTCGAACATAGCGGCAGCAAGTCTCGCAGGAAAAACGTGATAGTGTTTGGGCGGCCTGACAACACAAATGAAAGCTGGCGTAAATCCGAGGGAAATACAATCGCGTTTTTGAAGGAAGAGCTTAATCAGACTGCCACAACACCAGCTATTGAATGTGCCTACACATTAGGAAAATACTGCGAGAGAAGGACCCCACCGATAATTATCTCATTTTTTTGGATTTAAGGTTAAGGAATGATTTTCTTATTCCATATCAAAGCTGAAGGATAAAGACTATGTAATTAGCGAGAATTTCACTTCTGCTACTAGGCGTGCGCACTTTGTGATGACTGAATATGCTCAAGGTTTCAAACTTCCTTTCAAGCTACGCTTAGATAAACTTCATATGGGAAATCAAACTTCTGTCAATGACACTGCAGAAGATAGAGTGACGGAACTCAAGAGATAGCTACGTGGCAAGCAATCTGCCAATGAAAAAGCTGCAATCGCGAATTCCAAACGTGTACCTTTTTGCAAATTATCTCTAACTATACTGCTAATAAACTGCCGCAGCCTGGAAAATAAAGCGGCTGAATTTGCTACTTTGTTGTCTACTTCGCAACCTTCCGTAGTAATCGAAACTGAATCTTTGTTACATGAATCCATTGCTAACTTTATAGTCTTCCCTCCTGGTTACAATGTATACCGATCTGACAGAAACACACAAGGTGGTGGTGTTCTTATACTTATCAATAAACTTCTTCAGAGTAATGAGCTATCCGCTACTTTTCATCATTCAGAATACGTTTGTTGCAAGGTCCGACTTAACAATGGAAATTGCTTTGCAGTTGGTTCCTTCTACCGATCCCCAAGCTTGACTAACCCAGAATGATTCGATGCGTTATCATAATATTTACATACAATGAACTGCGACTTCATTCTTGGAAGAGATTTAAATACGCCTCTGGTAGCCAGGAATAACAATAAACCCGTGTTCTCCGATTTGAGTTCACTTTCCTCTTCTGTCTCAGAGCTTGTCACGACAAATGATCTCACTCAATTCGTATCTGAGTGCACGAGACAAGGTCACTCTTCCACCAGCATGCTCGATATGATTTTCGCTAACCCTCAGTCGTTGCTACATGATATGGTTTTCATCCAAAGTATTAGTGACCATGACTGTGTCGTTGCCACTCACACTAACACATCATAAAGATAAGCCAACAAACAACCTCAAAAAATTTATTTTTATGAGCAAGGTGACTCTGCGTCATTGTCTCAAGAACTTTGTCTTCACTACCCTGCATTCTGCGAAGTGGCCTATCAATCAACATTGATGAATTTTTGTCTGTTTTTTGTGACACATTGATGAATTCAGTTGAAGAATGCATCCCTTCTAAACTCGTAACAAGTCGACGCCGCAACGACAAATCATGGGTAAACAAGAAATTTTGAACTTTATTAGCAAGAAACCGCCTCTACGCTGAATATTTAAAAAATTGCAAACAGAGTGCGCCTGAAGAAATGCGTTACATAGGCTACAGAACATAACCTTCAATTTAAGTAAATAGGGAGAAATACATTTCTTCACTCGATGTAGCTCCCAAAAATAATTCAAAAAAATTTTGGAAATTTAATAAAGTGAACAGTAACAAGGTGAACGCAATACCGAATCTTTTATCCAAGGAAAAAGCAGTGCATGATGATTACGAAAAGGCTTGCTCTTTTAACTGCTATTTTAAGTCCGTCTTTCTCAACACGTGCGCTAATCAGCTTCCTGTGTTTCCAGATTTACCCTACGAAATTATGCCCATGGTCACTGTCACGTACATTGGTGTTCTTGGGCTGCTTAGTAACCTGAAAAAACAATTCAGCTGGAGGCCCTGATGGCATACCAACCAAGGTAATCAAAGCATGTCTTCAGAAAATAGCTAATTTCTTAGTCGTCTTGTTCAATAAGTCTTTAAACAGTGGTTCTGTACCAACACAATGGAAAACAGCAGGAGTAGTTCCCATTCATAAAAGTGCTCCCAAACATTCTATTCAAAACGATAGACCAATTTTGATGACTTCTGTAAGTTGTAAAACTTTAGAACCTATAATTTACAGTGATGGGATGAAACGCTTAAAAACAATGGTTTCTTTTCACCTGCTCAACATGCTTTCAGGTCTCGCTTGTGCTGCACAACGCAGTTGGTTGAAATTTGCCATGATCGTTTTCACTACTATGATTCAGGATTTCAAGTAGATTGCATTTTTTTAGATTTTAAAAAGGCCTTCGATACTGTTTCTTATAATATGTTATTGCATAACTTGTCATCTCTCTGTATTCATGCGGCAGCAGCAGTTTGGATGAAAAATTACCTATCCGGAAGAACACAGCATGTTATAATTGACAGATTTACGTCAACTGGAATAAGATACTTAAGGCGTGCTGCAAGGTTCTGTTTTGAGATCTTGATAATTTTAATTTATATCAATGATATTGGGCAGGGGCTTCAGTGCAATTTCAAATTATATGCACATGGCAGCGTCATTTAAAGGAGCGTAACAAACGAACACGATGTCATTAGCCTACAAAACGATTTAAGCACAATTCTAACTTGGTGTTCCACATGGTGTATGTCTTTGAATAGTACTAAATGTCAATTTATATTTTTACCCGCCAACGTTTGCCTGTGAGATCGGGTTATCATTTGGACAATATATCACTTGAACGAGTACAGCTTTGCAAGTACATTGGCGTTTATTTTTCAGAAAATCTGTCATGTACTAGACATATTGAACATGTAACAATAAAGTCTTCTCGACTGTCTAAACTCATCAGACGCAATTTTCACAATGCCCTCAGGAGCTTTAAACAATACCTTCATAACACTAATGTTCCCCTATTGCTCGAGTACGCTTGCGCAGCATTAGCACCCAGACACCCTTTGTCATGTGAATAAACTTGAGCGTATCGAGACTCGTGCAGCCAAGTTTGTCTCTGGTAATTACAACTATAAAAGCAGCATTTCATTAGTTAAAGATAACCTTGGCTGGGAAACCCTCGCACAACGCCACTTAGCAACGAAAGTGGAACTTTTTCCGTATTTACTCTGATCTCACAGGTATTAACAAAAACTTGTAAATTTTGCCCCCTCACTTCGTCTCTACAAGTTGTGATTGTGACTGTAAAGTACTTGAAACTCGATGCCGCACAAATGTGTTTCAATAATAATTTTTTCCTCACACCTCCCCACTTTAGAACATACTTTCTAAAGGTAAAACTAATTGTAAAACACTCTCCTAAATCCAGCCGTTTTTACATTAAATTTCGTGACCTATAAGCCAACTGTCCCCTGGTTTTCGCTTCTGCGTTCTTTTATTTATTTTCTTTCTTTTCTTCTCTTGATGAGATTGTGCCGGAATCTTATGTCGCATACACCGCTTCTGGTATTAGCTCATGTTTTTTATCTTTGTCTTTGTGTTAACATATATTCTTACTTCATTATTTTCTGTCATGTTACCCCCCTGCAATAATGCCTTCGTGGCCCTGCAGGTACATGTATAAATGAAAAAAATAATGTATGGAAGTTAATGGTCTCACGAGGCTTCGCGCACTCGACATCATTCACTTCGTGAACATTTTGTGATTATTTTAAGTTTTGTCAATATCATCAGATTTGAGGTTTCAAGGCGAATAAATTATTGTAATTATTAACCTAATCAAGTTGCCAATGCTGTTGTCTATGTGCCAAACAACTTCAATTACGGCACTCAACAGTTGCCGTATAACTTCTATGATATCTGTGTTTCTCCTTGTAATGTTCTTATCTTGCAAACACCACAGTAAACAATAGAACTTTGGATTGTGGAGCAGCCTTCGCCTGAGTGATGTACAGGTATGCAACAGTAGAAGCACTTACAACGAATGCTAGCGTGTCAAAAATGGCCCCGCATCTGCATGCTATATTGCAAAGGCCGCCGAAAGATGAGTCTTGCGTCTGGACAGAGTGAACAAAACATTTATTGTATATTCTGCGCAATAAAATCGGTGAAAGGTATTCTAGAGGCGCTGCGTTAGAGTGCCTCGAGTATGCGGCGGAGGCGAACGATCGCATCGAGGCACGTTAGACGCGAGCGCCATCTGCCAGTTATCTTCGAAAACGAAAGAAGGCATGCGCACCTGAAGCAAAAGATGCGTACCATTGTCGGAGGTGATAAAGTGTACATCGCAAAGTGATGGGTAGGTGCCGCCACCATGTCGTTTCAGCAAATCGCTGGTAACACTTGCCTTTTTGAGCAAAGCGTTGCACTGTCAGCGCAGCGTGTTTAATGCTACGGTCCTTAGAATTACTTGTGTGTGCCTTCTCTAGTATAAAGGCACACATACAAAACATCGGCGTGTTGTTATAGTACCTCTGATATGCGCAATGATTGCTTTTTGATTGACAATCGCACAAATATGAACGCTGAATCTTGAGCAATACTGGTGGGTGCTGCGGATGAGGTTGGCCATTCGAGTTATCGTTAAGGGCAGACAAACAGACAAATAGACAGGCAGACAGACAGACAGACAGACAGACAGACCAAAAGTTTTCCGTCGAAAGTCCGCAAGAAAGACTGTCGTCTTCAAAAACTGTTTCTGTCTCATTAAGGATTGGTAAGAGCTGGTGCATGAACAAGAGGGGTAATACAATATGCGATATCACCATAGAAACAATGTATCCCTAGTTCGTGAGAGCGAACACATTTCAGGATTTTTTAAAAGACGAGTCTTTCTTAAGGACCTTCAAAGCCAAAATTTCAGTCTGTCTGTCTTTATGTCTGTGTGTCTGTATATTTGTCTGTCCTCAGTAATGATTTTTTTAAGGCACCATATGTGACCAAACGATACCTCAAACGGCCAACCCCATACGCTGCACCCACCAATATTGCACAAGTGTCAGCGTTTATAGTTGTGCGATTGTCAATTAAAAAGCAGTTACTGCGCATTTATGAGGCGCCACAACAACGCTTCGTTGTTTTCTATGTCTGCCTTTATACTAGAAGAGGCACACACAAGTAACTCAAAGGAATGTAGAGTTTATTCACGCTGCGGTGACAGTGCAACGCAATGCTCAAAAAGTTAAGTGTTGTCAATGCTTTGCTAAGACGAGGCAGTGGTGGCACCTGCCCTGCAGCGTTGGTCTAGTAGCTAAGGTACTCGGCTCTGACCCACGGGTCGCGGGATCAAATCCCGGCTGTGGCGGCTGCATTTCCGATAGAGGCGGAAATGTTGTAGGCCCGTGTGCTCAGATTTGGGTGCAAGTTAAAGTACCCCAGGTGGTCAAAATTTCCAGAGCCCTCCACTACGGCGTCTCTCATAATCATATGGTGGTTTTGGGACGTCAAACCGCACATATCAATCACGCAGTGGTGGCACCTGCCCGTCGCTTTGCGTTTTACACCTTATAGTCTCCAAGGCAGGCGCATATCTTTCTCCGAAGGCGCAAACACCTTGCTTCGTTTTCGAAGATAACTGTCAGATGGCACTCGTGTCTAACGTGCCTCGATGTGCTCACTAGCCTTCACTGCACGGATCGAGACTCTCTAACGCAGTGCTCCCAGAATACAATTCACCAATTTTCTCGAGCAGAACAAGATATAAACGTTTTGCTGACTCTCTTCACACGCAAGAGTGTCGTCTTTCAACGATATTTGCAATGAAACACGCAGATACAGGGCCGGTTTTTTTCGTCGTACTATTATAACCAAATGAACATATTTTATCAAATGGACATTGTAATTTTTTTATTATAGCTATATTTTTAATGTTTTGCCAATCATATTCACCATATGCCTTCCCGTAACTTTGATTCCGCTTCTGTAGTTTTTTTTCTCTTGGCGCTCAGTATATGTACTATTTCTTTTTGCGTAAATGTTCATTGCCCACAGTCGTTGATAGTAAATAGTAAATGATGAATAGCCATAAAACAACATGTAATAATTAACATAAAACACCAAAAACAACAAGAAATAGTCAACAACTAATAATAAACAATAAATTGCCTAAAACAAGCAAATGTGCCCGCATTGGTACAGAATAGTTGTTTCACGCAGCTTGTCGTTCACTTTGCGTAGCAGTTTCATTTTTTGAACTAGAATATTTTTGAACATATCAACACCAGTCTGGAAGCACCTCCTCCCCTCATTGAAAGCAAAAGATTAGAACTACTACTACTAATAATAATAATATTAATATTTATAATGAGGATAATAATAATAATAATAATAATAATAATAATAATAATATTATTATTATTAGGAAGAAGAAGAAGAAGAAGGGGAACGAATGATTAAAATTGTCGCAGAGATGCATTTGATTCGGTGTGTAATTTTATTCAAGACTATAAACATTTTCAACTTAAAGCCCACGTTAAAAAATAATCAAAAAAATAGTGGGTCGAGAAGTAATTTTTGAAATGTGGATAAATTCGCGACAAACCAAATTAATCGGATTTGGCTAAACTAGCTGTCTGGTCGGTTCCCAAAATTAAGGTATAGTTATTAGTCTCTATTTTCTTGTTGATTTTTTCTCACTCTGTGAATATTTCTTTTTTTATTATACTGTCTTCAGTTTACAACTTTTTTTTCTTTTTGTTGTAAGCAATAGTGCAGTTATTGTTCATGTGAGAAGATAAGTTGTCTTGGTCAGTTCCCCACAGTGGGTATGAGCTATGTATTAGAGGCTACAAACAAACAAACAAACAAACAAACAATAATACTGGCGGGATACATCAACGTAAACATCATATACGACACCTCACTTACACAACATACGGCATCTTGATATGCTCTCTGACGCGTATGATTTGATTATCTACAAATAACGGCTATCCCAAGACCCACTGTCGCTTCAGTTCATTGACGAACCGGTTATAATGAAGGGTTAACGGAAGCAGCGTCTCACTACCACGTATGGCGAAGAATTATGTTGTGTATATACGGTGCCAAACCTTGCTTGTCCCGTATATATAATGAATGAGAGAGCAAACAGTATGGTTTATCGTATTTACCTCGGGAGCTTCGCCCACTTATCATCATTCACTTAAGGGATATGGCGAGATTGTTATTATTTTCTGCATTATTATTGTTTTCAGCCGATGGTACAAAATCTGATGCCATTTGGCCGCTACGTAATCGAAGTGGGAGTGCCAAGAATATGAAGCAAAGCTCCCATTTTATTTCCCTCCAGTTTCGCCGCCGCCATTCACGTATCGTCGGCGGTTTTCCGCGCGCTCGAGTGTGCAAGATTATATTACTCACAATAGTACATCTTACTGGAGAGTAGCGGTGAGTACAGCTAAGAAACAGTTCGAATGCGCTCACCTTTCCAATGTTAAGTGTGCTGGGGAATTGGAAGACTACCGGCTGGCCGCACATGATGTCCCCGGCTACGTGCAGGCCGGTGCAGTCTCCAAGTGGCAACATAGAGGTGGCAGTGTCTACGATTTCTCCAAATATGCCGCCGAAGATGCTGTTACCAATCTTCGAAATCATCTTCATGCCACCACCGACAGTCTTACATAGGGAGAAGATCATGTCGACCAATGAACCTGACGGTTCAAAAGAAAACGTGAGCTCAGGCAAATGCTGTATTTCGACAGTCTATCTTTTCGACAACCGAAACAGAAATGAGCATTTGAAAGCTAACAATCGCATCGAAATGGCGGGATGAGACGAATTATTGTTTCCATTTTTAGAAAGAGACTGAGCGTATCGAAGACGTACCTGGCTAGCAGAATTTCATCGGGTATAACTCATCATTAGAAAAAAAGAACAGACCAACATCTCTCGTATACCAACACGAAAAAAATTGAATGTTAAATACTAAAAACGTATGTTGGATATTAGGTTAACGAAACGTGCATAATAGTAACTAACCGGTAACTCTAGAACAAACGCATCAAAACGCGCACACTATTCAAAAGCTCTTTTTGCACATTGCTCATATACATGGGTTGTTCAGAGAAGCTTGTAAAAATTCAACAGCCTTCTATCTCTGGCGAGTTGAAAAATTAGGTTATTTGTATGTGACCACGAGCTTCAAGAAGTAACTTGCCTTGCGCATGTGAATGCATGAAGTAAACTGTACGTGCTGCTGTTAGTAACATGAGTTTTTAGAGTGACAAAGGACATACTTGAAACAGAAATGAACTACTACAGCTTAAGGTGGTATAAGCGAAATGTTGAGTATGGTCCAGTATATCGAAGTTCATTGTAATCAAATATGATGGCTTAATGTGGATGAAGTGGGTAGAGCAAGAATTATAGTTCAGTATAAGCAGGAGTAACAAACTCTCACCTAATGTTGTCAAGTTAATAATGAGGGCAACCCAGACATTTTTTCATTAGATACAATAATATCAGGGCGCCGTCTGTTAGCACATAGAACGTGTTTGGAAAGCTTTACTAGAGCGCCTTTCTCACTGCCAAGACCCGTTAAGCTTGCAGTCAATGAAGACCCCTTGTTGTTCCACATCAACTATAGCGTAATCTATCTGGCCTGGGGTATGTGAACCATGAGCTTGATACAATAAGAAATTGCACGTAATACAAAAAAAGAATAGCTGGCGCCAGTGTAATCACACAGCTCCACTTGAAAAAACGAACGTACCAATCCCATAAAAATACCAGCTCATGACTTGGGTGCACGTTAAAGAACCCCAGGTGGTCAAAATTTTCGAAGCCCTCCACTACGGCGTCTCTCATAATCATATGGCTGTTTTGCGACGTTAAACCCCACATATCAATCATAAATAAAAAATACCAGCTCAAATTTATGCCAAGTGCGACACTGAAGTAGAAAAAGTGAAAAGCTTCGGACAACATTGCTAGCATATTGAAACGGGGGTCTTGTTTACGCGTGCTTTCTTGTCACCCTATGAGTTTTACCATCGCTTTACAGGGAGTTCCACTTTCGCGAAAGAATAAAAGCAGACAGTGTTAACCTGTGCTGTGCATCATTCTACAGAGCATTACAAAACATTCAAGCCCTGCATGGTGACGTGTGAACAGTGGTGACGTTAAGGAGGCCGTTCACACCATAAAATTCACTATATTCATCATAAATAATTATTCGCCACATAAATTAGGTGACACCAACAACTAACCAGTGGTCGTCTAATAACAAATGCAAGAGAAGACACAATAAACGGGTGCGTGCCATCGCCATCATAAAGGGATATGTGCCATTGAAATCACGTAAATCCCAATACATCATCCACTGAACATAAACCACTGAACACCATTTTCTATAATGTCACCGATACTGTTTACTTAGAAAACGGCTTCTAGCTATTGCTGTTTTGAGAATATGTACTAGTTTGAAGGTGGAAACTGCTCTAAGCTTCGGTGTCTTTGTTTTGGGAGATCGCCACAGGGATACATTCATTGCGGCTGGCGATTGTATTCAAGCTAATAAACGTATCTAGCGGTATATCTCAGCTGTAACAAATACTATTGATGTAACATCATTTTAGGGTTTTGATACATATAATCTGAATAGCTAGAATAAGTAAACGCCACCATTGGGTCTGCTCATAATTTCATTTTTGCCGTTTTTTTTCTCTAGTGCTCTGTTTTTCACATATTTGTATGGTCTGTTTCTTTAATGTTTTCGTTAAATTTAATAATCAGTTGTATTATACTACTCATTGAAAGGTTCCTCTACACTGTTTCGGCTAATCCTCAAGAGTAGGTGTGGGTCAGATTATTGTTACGAGGAGACGACAAAGACTGGTGAATTTACAGTAACTGCACTTGCAAAGTGATTGTGGCTGCAGCAGCCAAGATGGCGACAACAGGAGACAACCGGTTCTATTGTTTTTCAACCTCTTCGTCCGCAGCACAAAACATTACCCTCCTGCGGCAAAAGCACCGACTCCGCGCATCCAAACCAATGCACAAACCAAGACAGTTGTGAGAATGGGCACTATACACATGCGTCGGTAGGTCCGGTGTGCGACAGGACTTCAGGCACACAACGTGAACGATGTTGGTGTGGTGATTTCGACGGAACGAATACAACGGTTCATAGGATACCTCAGTGGCTTGATGTTATGGGTCCGTGGACAGGAACAGAGACTTCTTAAAAAGCGCAGCACTTCGTGCTGAAGACGAAGTAAGTAGAATATATCTAAGAAGAAAGTAGGCGTTCCTTTGGTGGCTATCTTAACGACATTGCTGTCTCTTTTGCAGTCGGTTCATAGCTTCTTGAGCGTAATGAGTAAGCGGGTGCGTAGAAGGAGGCAACAATAAGTCCATAGGCTACGCCGGGTTTAAGCCGAACAAAAGAGTTCAATGAGAATAACCAGTCATATTGCGCCAGGACGTGTTATACGCAACAATGACAGAACTCAACGTGAATCCCAATATTTGTGGTTGGGTGACACGTACAATGTCAGCATGTCGGTAATGATTCAGTTGATCCGCTATGATAGGCCTGTAGATGTTTAGCCGTTGTTAGCTAACGCTTGGACATTGCTTACCCTGAGATGTCATTTATGACCCTGGAACAAATCTGCCTGTAACGGTAGCTCAAAAGGTGGCGCAGTGCTCCTTGCTGAACGATAACATTGCGGGGCTAAAATTCCGCTAGATTGGTTGGGCAGCTGGTTTTATGTGCGCGAAGAAATCGTGACCGCTTGTCGTAGTTTGTGGGAACAGTGATCCATCGATTCCACAGCCAGATGTAGGGAACGGACCAAGAAGTCCAGGCCTACTTGATGAAAGGGCTCATAAGGTACGTCGACGGATTGAAGACGGACAGCAAGCGGGAGTGTTGACATCTTCGAGAGCTGACGATGGTTGCACGAGGTCACGTAACGACGGACCGACCTATACATTCCTGGCCAGTCTAACTCACGGCCTGCATGATAAAGGTGCGGAAAACAACGATGTGCCCGTCAATTGTCACATCATGAATCTGTGCCAGAACAGTCGAACGAAGCTGTACCAAAATCACAAGCAAGAGTTTCGGGCCATCACGTATAAACTGCGGCGAAGCAAAGTCTCATCTGTAGCACGAAGACATGAAGGATGAATCAGGAGCCGGTGAGTTGAGGTGGTTGAGAACACGCTGAGAAGACCACCGATGCCATAACCACTGGCATAGGTTCCTACTTCGGTGGGTGCTGAGTCGTCGAAGTGGGTCAACACAGGGTGCGATGTGAGTCAGTCGGTGAGACGAAAAAATCCCGACGCTTGATAGGGGCATCAGGAAAAAGACACGTCCTTTTGAAGAAGTCATGCGAGGGGCTGCGCAATCCCTGCAAGATATTTTACAAAGCGGGCGAAATATGGAGTATTGACCAAAGCGAACAATTTTGAAGGAACGTGGAGGGAGGAAGTTCATATCGGTGCGTAACATTTTCTGGGCCCCCTCGTATACTTGCACCTTCAACAAAAAGGCGAAGCACAGTGCTCTCTCGGTGGTAAAAACGGAATTTTGAAGAGTTGAGCTGAAGAACTGCGGCGCGCGAGACATGCAGTATAGCCGATAAGCGTACCAGGTAGTTTTTGAATGTAAGTGAAAAAACGACGAGATCGTCGATGAAGCAAAGTAATGTGGACAACCTAAAACCCCGAAGTAAAGCGTACACATTACGCTGAAACGTTGGTGGTGCAATAAACCGCCAAAAAGTTTTGACCTTAAACTGGTAGAGCCCATCAACAGCTATTTCCGAATAGCCTGAGCTAATGTCTATAGAATAAAATTATCGCGTGCCATGACAAAATTAAAGGTGTCTATTCAAAGCAAGACGCAGACGTTTCTCTTAGCGATCTTCTTGAGGGGCCAATAGTCGATGCAGAACCACCGGGTGTTGTCTTTCTTCTTTACGACAACGACACGTAACGCCCAAAGACTCATAGGTGTGTCGATTATGTCTTTAGCGAGCATCTTGTCGACTTCCGTTAGTACAACAGTGTCCTCGGTCACAGAGACACGGTAAGGATGGCGATGAATCAGTCTTGTTTCCCCGGTATGAATACGACGTGCTACCAGAGACTAGAAAACATCGCAGTATGACACTAACAAAAGGCTGAGATTTTGGCTTTGAGAAAATCGGAGGTCCCGGGAGATCATATCAATGAACGGGTCATCAGATGTGTTGCAGCAAGGTGGCTTGACGCCAGATGTGGCGCATCGATGGCCAGGCCAACAGGGTTCAGCGCATCTAAAGGTAATATTGTTCTCAGAGTGATACCTTTGAGAAGCAATTCTTCGCAGCGTCCGAAGTTTAGAATAGGTAAGCATTCGTGGCTTGCGAAAATAGGCAGCAGTGGTGAGGCAGAGCTACATGATGCGTCAGAAGAACGTCGAAAGAAGAGGGAGGTTCTTGTTTTCACGTCCAAAGAAAAACGTTCTATGACTTACCGAAGGATCCGGGATAAATGAAACCAAAGTCACAATGTCTGGGCGCATGTGAACAAACTGGACTGAATTGTATCAGGACTGATTGTTGGCGTAGTTGATACTTGCCTAAAGGCATTCTTTAGCCTCGAATTAAGACCAAAACATACTAAAAACACCACGAGGAGGATATGCGGCACTTCCAAATGAAGTAGACTGAGCGAAAACCTAGAAATTATTATACAACATACAAACACTCGCAGTATTCACCCAGTCCTAAGCTGTCCAGCTATTGAACAATCTCTATTTTATACGTAAACCGTCACCGACGTGTTGGTAATGCACTGTTCTTGTTTCTTTTTGTCTTGTAATAGTGGTCTAGTGGCTAAGACACTCGCCTGCTGATCCGTAGGCCGCGAGATCGAATCCCGGATATGGTTGCTGCATTTTCGATGAAGGTGAAAAGCTTTAGACCCGTGTGCTCAGATTCAGTGCATGTTAAAGAACGCCAGGTGTTCAAAATTCCCGAAGCCCTCCACTACGGCGTGTCTCATAATCATATAGGGACTTTGGGACGTACACCCCACATCATAGGACATCAAAGGCCTATACAAGGCATTGCATAAGGGGGACAATATTAGGGACATGTAGTGATACAAATGCAGTGTTTGAAGAGTAAGCAAAAAATCAAAGTAATTTTACAGCAAGAAAAAAGGGCAGATTAAAGGAGAATAGTGTACGAACTAATACACGTTGTAGGTAGTCGGACGTGAACACCAATGAATGCCTTAAAAAAGAACAAAAAACTTTATTGTTGAAAAGAACCTAATTGACGAGCAGAATGGCGGGAGAGTTAACTAAATACAGAAGGCAACAACACTTTGAATTTGTCTGGGTCAGGCTTCTGGACAATGAATTCCGGAAGACTGTTCCAGTGTTAAATTGCTGAAGGCAGGAATGATTTGTTGAAGGCTGGAGTTGATTCACGGAGACGTTGAACACTTTTAGAGTTGAGCAGCCGATGGCAGGTGCGAGTTGGTAGAATGAGTAGAGTGCCATGCAGATGAGAAAAGTTGTGGTACAGTTTATGGTACAGGCTTACTGCGAAGTTTTGCTGCGATCAGCTAAAAGAGTAAGCTCAAAAGATGATTTTATCTGAGTGACGCTCCCATTTTTGCACTACTGAGATTATATGAACCTGGCGGCACGATTCTGGACCAACTCAATGGAAGAGATGAGGTAATCTTGATGGGGGCTTCTAGTGGCGAAAGCAAATTCTAGTTTGGTCCTTACAAACGTTTTGTACGCAAGTTTTCTGATGGCGGGAGGGGACGAACGCAGGAATAGTTTGAGGAATCCAAGGGTCCTGGACGCATCTGCTGCAAGTTTCATGATGTGTTCTTACCAGGTCAGGGTACTGTTTATGAGGACACCCAAGTAGTGGTAGGAAGCCTCTTGAGATATCACTATGGAGTTGAAGGCGTACTGAAAGAGAAGGTTGGAGTTTTTTTCGAGAGATGAGCAGGGGTTTGCATTTGGACACATTCGGTTCCATGAGCCAGCGCGAGCGCCATGCTTTGATGATGTTAAGGTTTTGCTGCAGTGATGATTGATCCGTAGTCCTTACTAATGGTTATCCTGCGATAGTGACAGATACACAACACAGTGGTCGGTGAAGAGACAAATGGACGAGGTGATTCCAGATGGCAAGTCATTGTTAAATATGAGGAGCAAAAGAGGACCAAGGACCGATTTTTGTGGGACCCCGGAAAGCACATCTGTTTTGGCGGAAGAGTCCCCGTCAATGGAAGTGAATTGTGACCGAGCGGTTCAAAACTTAGTGTTCTCAATAAACGTTGTGCCCTCTCATCCATTATAGATACATGCGATGCGAAAATAGTAGCTTTAACTGAAACGTGGCTTTCCGCACAAACAACAGACTCAGAAATATTTCACGAGGCAAACAACTTTATGGTATATCGCTGCGACCGCAGCGAGCATAGAGGAGGAGGCGTACTACTTGCGGTCTCGAAGGACATACCATCATCACCAATCCAAGTAAACAGTTTACTAGAAATAACCTGGGCTTTACTAACTTTGGGTAGCTGTAAACTGGTCCTAGGTACCTGCTACAGATCACCTTCCTCACCATCCTCATTTGTTAACGAACTGCATGACTCCATCAACATAGTAAGCTCTCGTTTCCCTTCTTTACCTATGTTTTTACTCGGAGATTTTAACTTTCCCAACATAACGTGGAACACAATGCCGATACGTATTTCCCCCTTTTCACAGCAGAGTGAAGATTTTCTGAATACATGCTCCGTTTTTTGCTTGAATCAGTTAGTAACTCAAGCCACAAGAATTACAAGTAATACAGCAAGCACTCTCGACCTAATACTAGCAACGCATCCTGACCTTGTCTCCGACATTACATACTTACCAGGAATCAGCGACCACGTCTCGCTAAACTTTGTTATCAATATTAGCCCTAGTAAAAAGACTAAACAGCAGAAACGCATACGATGCTACCGGAAAGCTAACTTCGAAGCAATAAATAATGAGCTAACTCACTTTTACGATGATTTTGTTATAGATTTTGAATCTCGTTCCGTTCAATCTAACTGGGATCTGTTCGCATTCACAGTCCATAAATTGATAGAGAAGTACATCCCAAATCGCACACTCATTTCCAATTCCCAAGCGCCGTGGTATTCCAGTCATCTAAAACGCCTATCTAATCGAAAAAAGCGTTTCTTTCGTTTAGCTAAAGGCTCGCCTTCACCTTCGCGCTGGACATCTTACAAATCTGCTGCAAACGCCTACTTAAAAGCTCTAAAAACTGCAAAAAACAACTACCTAACTAGAACACTACCTGAAACATTGAAAAATAACCCTAGAAAGTTTTGGCAAATGATTAACCCAACCACTAACAACACTATATCACTAGAAGATTCATCTGGAAATAATATCCCCGATAACATGTGCGCATCAGCTATTAATGATTCATTTTCAAGCCAGTACTCCGAATCCGCCAACATCATACTTCCTTATGCGCACCGCTCTAATTACATGCCCATGGATCCAGTAATTATTGAGGTACCTGGAATATTGAAACTAATAGATAAGTTACCGTTCCACTCCGCTCCTGGCTATGATGGCATTCATAGCAAATTTCTTAAAAGCACTAACGTAGTTAGTTCAATGATACTAAGTCAAATATTTCAACAATCATTGAGAACTTGTCAACTTCCAAAAGAATGGAAAATAGGGAAGGTGGTTCCAATCTATAAATCTGGCCCCAGAAACTCGCCACTTAATTACCGACCCATATCACTAACAAGTAATTGCTGCAAATTATTAGAACATGTAATCTTCTCGAACCTTGCTAACTTTCTAGAGTCTAACTCATACTTTGCTAAAGCGCAACATGGTTTTAGAAAACAGTATTCCTGCGAGACACAGCTTGCTTCATTTACTCATAATCTGCATCAAATTCTGGATCGATCATCTTGCGCTGACAGTATTTTTTTAGATTTTAGCAAAGCATTTGACAAGGTTTGCCATAAATTACTGCTCTTAAAATTAAGCTTGCTAAATATTGACACTAACCTTCTTAAATGGATAGAACATTTTCTCTCTAATCGTTTCCAATTCGTAACTGCTAACGACCATCATTCACCACTCACTGAAGTACAATCCGGTGTGCCTCAGGGTTCAGTGTTGGGACCTTTATTATTTCTTGTATATATTAATGATCTAACTTCTTCAATAACTTCTAACATACATCTGTTCGCAGATGACTGTGTTATTTACCGCAAAATCAGCAATGTTGATGATACTAAAACACTTCAAACTGACCTAAATAATATAGCTAATTGGTGTAATATCTGGTTAATGGAACTTAATATTAAAAAATGTAAGATAATGCACGTATCAAGAACTAACTCGAATCATAACACCTACCACCTAAACAACGTTCCTTTAGATTCCGTCCTGTCTTATAAATATCTTGGCGTGCACATCACAAATAACTTAGGTTGGACAACTCATGTAGAGTACGTGATTAACAATGCTAATCGCATGCTCGGCTACTTACGACGTAACTTCTCCAAAGCACCCTCTTCCTTGAAACTAGTACTCTATAAGTCTCTCATACGCCCCAAACTCGAATATGCATCCGCCATATGGGATCCCAGTCACGCTAATCTCATCACATCTCTTGAACTAGTACAAAATAACTCTGCTAGGTTCATCCTCTCTAACTACAACCGCACTGCAAGTATGACTTCAATGAAAAATAATTTATCACTTATTCCATTGGCTCACCGACGAAAAATTGCCCGTCTTTCACTGTTTCATAAAATTTTCTATCACCCTACACTTCATAATGACCTGATAATCCAGCCTCTGTACATCTCAAACCGTGTTGATCATCGCAATAAGGTAGGAATCGCATCAAGTCACACTAGGTCTTTCTTTCAGTCATTTATTCCCCGCACATCTCATGATTGGAACCGCCTTCCCCCGAATGTCGCAACCATTACTGACTTCAAACTTTTCCACGAAACATTAGCTAACATTGTATAACCAAGAAAATCTGTTACCTATGCTTATTGCTTCTGTTTTTGTATATTTAGTAATAACTATTTTTTATACATTCTGCAGAAACGTTAATAATATCTGTCTTTTATTGTATTGTTTTATTTGTAATTATTGTATTGGTTATTTGTATTTATTGCACTGTTTTATTTGTATTTTTCATGTATTTACCCACTCCCCTCTTTAATGCCTTGTTGGCCCTGAGGGTATTATAAATAAATAAATAAATAAATAAATAAAACTTACTAACCATGACAGTGTAGGTGGGTCGACATTTAGAGTGTATAGCTTAGTTATGAGATGACGGTGGCCTACGCGGTCGAAAGCTTTTGAGAAGTCCATGAAGATGGCATCAGACTGATAAGATGAATCAAGGTTTAAGTGCAGGTCAGTTGTGAAATCGGCCAACTGCGTTTCTTAAGATAAGCCAGGGCGAAAACTGTGCTGCTTGCTGTAATAGAAAGAGTTATCTTCAAGATGACGGGCGATATGTGAAAATAATATGTGCTCTAATACTTTGCATGAGACGCATGTCAGTGATATGGGGTGGTAATCGGATGAATCTGAGCGGTTGCCTTTTTTGAATACAGGCGTGGCTTTGGCTATCTTCCAGTTCTCAGGAATGTGGCCCTCTAAGAGTTATTGGGTGAAAATAATGCGCAAAAAGTTGCTCGAGACAACTTTGGTACTTTTTAGACACTTGGACGGCATGTCATCAGGTCCTAGAGCACTTGACATTTACAAGTTGTCGATGAGGTTAGAAATTTCCTGAGCTAATATAACGATCGGTGCCATACCGCTGAAACAATGACGGAGGAGTTGTGGTACATTCTGGCAGTGGTCGAGGGTAAAAACAGAAGAAAAATAGGAGTTCATAACGTTTGCTCTCTGAGGAAGAGGCACATTAGTGCCATCTGGGAAGACGAGTGTTATGTTTTGTGACTGGCTTTTCAGTTTCACAATTTTCCTAATATTTTTTGGTTACACTGGAGAGTGTTCTTTAAGAGTTCATGGTTGAACGTTCTTTTAGACTTTAACAAATGGTCAGTGTATTCACGCATGCATGTTAAACATCTGTTCCACCTCACTACCGAAGGGGAAGTGCGAGCACAAGAATCTAGTCTACTTTTTTGCGTGATATTTTTTCCAATACTTTTGAATACCCCGGTTTATCTGTATCACCACGAATGCGCACAATGGGGACGTGTTTGTCGATTAGTGTGTGTATTCGCAGTTTATAAAACAACCAGTTATCGTTGACAGATCTTGAAGGCGCTGACTGGCAAAAGTGGTCACAAAATATTTCTAGGTCAGAGTTAATGGTTGAAAAGTCAGCTTTATTGTAGTCTCGGATGCATTTCTATTGGTTAATTTTTCTATATTGTAAAGACAGAAAAATGTTATAACTTTGTGGTCACTTAGCTCAATGGGAAGTGAGATCGCCTGAACAAGGACAGGGTTCGAGACAAGAACGAAGTCAAGTATGCTACTACCTCGAGTGGGGAGGTGAACAGTTTGAACCAGATTATACAGTAGGGTAAGCTGGAGGAAATCACTAGGGAGTCTAAAAGAAGATGTCCATTTCGTCTAGTCAATATTGAGAAAGTTGAAGTCGCCGCAAAGTAAATATTTGGCATTAGGAGACCACGAGGTGAGGTGAGTGATTACCGAGTGAAGGCCACCGGTGAAAGAGGGGTCGCAGTTGGGAGGATGGTAACATGCAATGAGGATGACCGTAGAGCCGGTTCTAAGGGACAACTTGATGCATACAATTTCTTGAGCTCTCTTGTAAACCTTCCAGCGTGAACCACGTTTTGAAGAGGTCCAGATTCTAAGAAAAAATGTGTGTAAAAACTGCACGCAAGTTGATTGAATAATAATAAGGGGTTTTAACGTCCCAAAACCACCATACGGGTAATACAGATGCTTAATCGGAGGGATGCGCAAATTTTGACTACCTGAGGTTGCTTAACATGCACTCAAATCTGAGCACACAGGTCTACAACAGTTTTGCCTCCATCGAAAATGCAGTTGCTGCAGCCGGGATTCAATCCCGCCACTTACTGGTCAGTGGCCAAGCAACGTAGCCCATAAAACGTGAGTTCATGGAAGCCTATTAAGTTAAATGGAAAGGAGAACGCTGTATCAGTGACACGTCGGTGACATCGTATGTATCGGAAAAAAGATTTTTAATAGCTGAATAGCATAGGGCTGTGTGAATACTGTTCATATGTGTACGTTCTTTATTTATTTCTGTGTTTAGGCTACTTTAGTTGGAACTTGTATGTTTCCTTGCTCTGTGTTTGTGAAAGTTCATGACTAAACGATGCCATTGAACAGGACCACGCATAAACGTGGCGGCGACGCCATGGTGAGGTCAGGCATACAAGGAAGCTTTAACTGCAGGAGACCAGAAGAACAACAGATAACTGAAGCACGCACGCACCAAAATTGTAGGCTAATAATGAGGGTATGAAGGCAGTCATGCAGAACAGCCAAGAGAACTGAGATTGTCGTGAAGCGAAGCTCAAACGCGCAGTACACATTGCAAGAACGCAAGAAGTACTGCTATCGGTTACACGAACATTAGGCGATGAGGCGGGTGTAAGCACCTTGCGAAGGCGACTACAAAAGTGCGCGCTCATGACCGGTAACTGGGCTCGAGTGTCGATTAGTGCCAAAACAAGCACGCCACGTGCTTCCGTGTTGATGATAATTTGTCGGACAGCCAGACTCAACAAAGAATTTCCGGGGCTCGAGGCCAATGCAGCTTCACTTCGGCAGCTGGACTCGTCAGTTTTTCTAGGAGAGATAACGATGGTATGGTGAAAGTGAGCCACTTGCAGAGGTGACCGTGAACAATGCTGGTCCTGCGGGGACGGTGAGTGGCCGTAGCGTCTGGCTGAGTTGCGGGTAATAAAGTGCACGATGGAACGATGGCCAACGACTGCGACAATAAGAACAATTGTGGCCTACCCCGTTGCGGTTGAAGGAAATTAGTCCGTCATCACATGTACGCCACTGGTTCGGATCACGGTATTGAGAAGAAGTCGGTGGTGGGCAATAGGAGAGAACAGGGCTGACTGCTGGACGAGGGAGAGCACATAAGTGCGGGATACCTGCGTTCGCCAGGACTTCGCGGTCGGCGGCCTGGATATATGACACTGCAGGGCAGGCCTCCTTTTAAGAACGAGCCAGCGAAGAAGATGAGGATTG
This sequence comes from Rhipicephalus annulatus, assembly GCA_013436015.1. Classification (NCBI taxonomy): domain Eukaryota; kingdom Metazoa; phylum Arthropoda; class Arachnida; order Ixodida; family Ixodidae; genus Rhipicephalus; species Rhipicephalus annulatus. The sequence goes on along the minus strand of WOVY01001326.1, from coordinate 22,092 downwards.
TGCTTCGATATCTCGCCGGACAAGGCGCAGAAAGTTTTTAGTACAAAGTGGCTAGAACTTGACGTCTTCCAAGACTACATCGCGGCGTTGTTAAGGAGCCAGACGAATTGTTGCGTAACTCGAAGGCTCTTCGCTTCTTCAACGCTTCGACACTTTCTGATGATGTCAATTAAGAAGTAGTCTTTTTATACTAAGAAGTATAAAGTTTCATGAAGATGGCTTTAAAAATGTGCCTGACTTTTTCACTTTCGGGCATGTGGTTGTCAACTTATCAGCAAAAGGCTAAAGCGTCTTGAATTCGCACTTTGTATGGCTGCCGTCGGGGTTTGTGCATGGCACGAGAGTTCTTTCTGGGCTTCTCGTTGGCATGAAATAGGCTTTCTGAAGAGGGCTTTCTTTTATGTCTGCACCCATTCAAACTGGTCAGCTTCTCCTCGTGCGTGCCGAACCACACACAGGTCGTTCCCCTGAGGTAGTAGCCTACATTAGTCAGCATTAAAGTTGGATCTCACCAGTTGATCACGCTGACACGCTTGTAATCGGCTAGCCACATTTTCACGTGCACTTTAACAGTTCTACAGAAAGTGCCAGGGTCCCGCAGACGGGTCTCAACGACGTGGCTGGGTTCAGGTAGCATAGCAGGGCATGCATCTGTTGATATGATGGATTATCCAAGAAGACACCTGCTGTGACGCTCCATAATCAGTGTCGGACGCACCCAGCAACACCAGAAAGATCTTGCGGGGAGACGACAAAAGATGGGTGCATTTCTATTGATTCCAGAAGCAAAGTCATAGAGGCTACAACAGCCAAAACTGCGTGTACAGAAGACAACCCGTTTTCTACTTCCTCGGCTTGTAGGTTAGCGGCCCATAACAATATAAAAGAATCAAATAGAATGGCCACGAAGTGACGGTGGTATGCCGATGACAACGAGTAGACACAAGTAGATAATACTCAAGAAAGCAAAAGACAACTGCGGTGACGAAAACACCCTTAAGCGACGGAAGACCTGCGCCAACGACGACGTACCTGTCTTGTGTCTGTGGCTGCCTGCGGCTTAAAGCGAGCCTATCTTCTCCTAATATCAACGAAGCCACAACCTAGCATCCCCTGTCTCAATCCACACAATGACCTAAATGGCACATAAAAACAACCTCCATCACTTTACCAAGATCTGCAATCTACCTAGAAGCAACCAAATTAGTCTCCAGACGCGTGCAGTTTTCCTGTTTCAAGGCAGCCGCAGCTTTCTGAAAGTTTTGCTGGCCTGTTTCGTCCCCACAGTTTTGTCTTAATGAGTATTGGACAGAATAAAATCAGATGTCCTAGTGCAGCCGCTCGAAAGTCTTGTGGGCTCCTGCATAAAAGAGCTTTAACTACTATGCTGCCTATGAGTGACTGACAGATCGACACTAATGAATTTATGATGATATATCAAATAAGTTAATAGCTCTTTAAATATTCTTTATATTTTATGTTTTGAAACCATTATCTGTTACGTTTACTACCATTTAGAGGTATATCTTTGGAAATATTACTGCATTATATCATCTCTACTTAGTTAAAAGTACACTTTTGTACAAGTGACGTGCAACTAGTTATGATAATTGTTTATTACGGCGAACTTTTTTGAAAGTTTGTAGCATCTGGGAAGTTTTCTCCCCGTATAAAAGCCTCAGTTTGTGCATTGAAGCTATATTATGACACGCAAATCTAGAAAGGCGCGTGCAGACAGAAACACTGAACTTACCAAAACCAAATCGCTCGAAAACTTCGGTAATAACACCTTCCAGAAGAAATAGTTGAGATCCTATATCCAGGTGTGATATTCCACTCACGGCGCACTACAAAGAGAAACATTTATTAGGACCACCTTATCGACGTGGAAGGCGAGGTACCAAACTCTGGTTTCAGTTATCTTAGTAAATTGTTCATTGTGATACCGTTAGCGGAGTTGTGGCGACAATAATAGGACTCTATGATATGCTAAGGTACAAATGAAGCAGACCAGGGTACAGTGTGAACTGCACAGACAGCAGAGAGAAAAGTACAACTCGGAAAAGTACGGCCACTTTAAAACTGCATTTTACACGCACGCTGGGTGACTTACAATCGAAAACGAAGTGGCAGAATGTGATGATTTGGGCTTTTATGGAGTGATATAAACATGCCCTAGAAACTCGTCATACCTGTAACGCTTCGGATATTATACTGGTGGCAGTGGGAAGTGGAAGCTAAATGCCAAGAGGCAATCTAACGTTTTGTATCGTTGATCAGACCAAAACATTCCTCGTCTCAGTCCTCCTTTTAGGTGTGTAGTTCTTTAAGACGTGGTTGATGCGTCTCCTGTATTTGTACTAGCCACCTCTCGTTTTAGTGGTTGGAATATCTGCTGGGTGGCGGCAGTTGTATGTGATGAATATATGATGACAAGATGTGAGGTGGTGGTACTTGGAGTGTTCACTAGATGGACGGATGAATGGCCAGACATACAGACAGGCGGACATGCGGACAGACACAGAGACAGGCAGGCGGACCGATAGATGGATGGATGGACGAATGGACATACCGATAGACAGACAGAAAGAAGAATGAACGTACAGACAGACAGGCCGACAGGCAGATGGACAGACAGACGGACGGGTGGACGGGCATACATACATACATACATATATACCTACCTACCTACATACATACATACATACATACATACATACATACATACATACATACATACATCCAGTGCCGTAAATGCATGAAACTTGGACATGTGAGCAGCGTCTGCGAGAAATCGGTGGTACGCCGCCGCTGCGCCAAGCCGCATACAGCGGATAAGTGTGTCGCTACTGTCAAGAAGTGCTCTAATTTCAATGGATCCCATGAAGCCACATCGAAGGACTGCCCACAGATTCAGAGGGAAATTGCCATCTTGAAGGAGATGGTGCGCGATCACTCATCTCATCGAGAAGCCGCAGCTAATGTCAGAAGGCGTCGTTCATGTCGACGTCGGTCTTCAAGGACGCCCGCTACCTCATCGATGCGTTTGCCAGATCCCTAATCAGTACCACCTCCTTTACCTCCCAGACCACATGCTGTGAGAAAGGATGTAAAGGTCAACGCCTGTGAGCAAACCCTAACTTCGACAGAGTGGCCTGTACTTCAAAGGGAAGCAGCACCAACCGAACCGAAGGAGTTCCATGACGGCCAGCCCGCGATCCTGGTTTGAGATCTTTCCAACCAAGACAGGCAAGTGACTGCAATCGTCCCGGTTCGAGATCTTTCCCACCAAGACAGGCAAGTGGCTGCAATCGTGCAATCATTATTTGCCACGATTCGCACGCTAATGAGCAGCATACAATCTCCGTCTGCTAAGAGTGAAGTGCAAATACTGGATGCACTGAATCCAGTTCTTGCAAACTTCGTATAAGCACAATGGCTCAACAAAATCTCATCTTCCGCACTGAAGTTAAAACTGCGTCGATTTTTCAGTGGAGTGCCAGGTGCATGAAGTCCCGTATCTCGGACTTTCACCAATTTGTTCGGGCTAATCAATAACATATACTTGTCAAATGTGAACCAAACGTATCAACGCCTTATAGAATGTCCGAATATGAAGCTTTTTGTTCAGTCGCTTGCGAAGAACGAAGCAAAGTAATTGTTTACATTCGCATAAACTTGACTTCTCTGTCGCAACCAATAAGTTCAAATGACGACAATCAGTACGTGAGTCTTCGTGTAAAGAAGAATACAGTTTCGTTCACGCTTATTAATGGATCTATATTTACGTCATCGCAATTTGACTGCGACAGATTAAAAGACACCCCCAATGAGGACCGATGGGCCTTGGATCATCACAGGTGGCTTCAACGCCTATCGCATGCTTTGGGGGAGCACTAGGATGAAAGCAAGAGGCCGGAACATTGTTACATTCGCTTCCGACTACGACCTTTCCATCATGAACGATGGTACCCCAATATATCTGCGGGGTCTCACGTATGGCAGTTGCCTTGACCTGACATATGTGTCACGGTAGTTCTCTCACCAAGTTAAATAGTTTTGCGATATTGAGACTCATCGGAGTGATCACATATTCACCTACGTGAAGGTAGATGGTATCATAAAAAATTTATCTTTCGGTGTTGCAATTGGTACTGACTGGTCGATGTTTACATCGCGTGTTGAGGACGCTTCCCAAGAAGGCCTTGTTTGCAGCCTGGAAAATATCATCGCGGAAGCTATGCAAGCGTCCAAATGTAAATTACCATTTTCGTCTAAAATAACACAGTTCGACATCGAACTGGAAAGATTACGAGCTATACGAAGGCGTGCTGAACGACGATACAGACGCAATAGATCAATTTACAACCTAAGGGAAGCAAGACGGCTCCAGAAAAAAGATTCAACGACGCATTTACAAGCTGGAGAGTGAATGCTGGAAAGCATTCTGCGAATATTTAGACCCTCATAAACCGCTAACATATATCTGGAGAACAGTTCATGGTCTTCGCTCCTCTCCGCAACAATGGCACCCTTTTAAATCTTTGGCACTCCATCATGGAAAAACAGAACTCGAGGTGGCTGAATAATTTTGCACGAGGATTGCCGGATATATTATGCACGAAAGCATCGACGCCGTGATCGTTCCTGAGACGCGATGACCAGAAATGGACATTCCATTCACCATGGAAGAACTTGAAGGTGCGTTAGTCGCTTCTAAGCGTACGTCATCGCCAGGTCCTGATGGTATTACTTATAGTGCGTTGGGACACCTTGGACAAAAAGCCAGGAGAGAACTTTTAGCATGCTTCAACAACTCCTGGCTCAGCGGCAGTGTTCCCCGAGAATGGAAAATAACTCGATTAATACCACTTCTGAAATCGGGAAAATCACCACTGGACTTGACAGCGTATCGCCCTATTGCCCTCGCAAGCTGCCTCGGAAAGTGATGGAAAGAATGGTTCTATTTTGTCTCGAGTGTTACTTGGAACGATACACCAAATACGCTTTCTGCATGGCAGGCTTTCGTCGGGGCCGCGCCTCCGTCGACTGTGTCCTTGACTTATCGACATTTGTTCAGCAATAAAAAAGTCGCAAGCGTATATAAGTGGCACTCTTTCTTGACGTGAAGGGTGCATATGATAATGTAGCTCACGATGTCATCCTCACTTCTCTCGCAGCAATGGGCATTGGTGGACGAATGTTTCTATGAATAAAAGATTATATAACTGGCAGAGGTTTCTTTGTGCAAACACATGAGGGTAAAACTGCTGAACAATACACCTTCTGTGGAGTACCTCAGGAAGGTGTTTTACGCTCCACATTGTTCAATGTTGCACTCATTGGTCTAGTGAAGGTTCTGCAAAAGTCGGTGTGCCCATCCATATACGCCGATGATATTTGCCTCTGGAGTGCTGCAGTTACTCGCCCTCAGGTGCGTGCGTGAATACAGCGGGCGGCAACCTTCACAACAGCCTTTCAGAAACAAGGCCTAACTATATCAACTGTGAAGTGCGCGTTGATGGCGTTTACACGCAAACCAATCACACCATACCCTGTTTACATCAATGGGCTGAGTGTCAAATATACACGGACGGATTGTTTCCTGGGCATAATAATTGACCGAAGTCTTTCGTGGAGCCCGCATTGTGCGTACTTGAAGAAGAGACTGCTATCTATTGTGCATATAATGAAATTCATGTGCGGGAAAGCATGGGGAACTTCTGTGGCCTCCATGCTACAGCTGTACAGGGCCCTATTTCTAGTTCTATTGCGATGTAGCTTGCCGATACTGACGAACACTTGCAAATCGAATACTCATTCATTGGAGAGTTTGCAAGGTCAGGCACTGCGTATCTGCCTAGGACTGCCCCGATGCGCTTCTACTTATGCTACAATCATGCTTGCCAAAGACCATCCGGTCAGGACATATATAGTTGTGGATTGCCTCAGAGCGCACATTCGACATGCTAGCCGTGTCCCCGACCACTACTTGGCTCTTTTACCCTCCGGAAGACCCCCTGCTACGTTTTCAGACGTCATAGCCAAGCACCTAAACAGCATTTCATCAGGATATACGCCAGCTGCGAGAATGGCATGTCCTTTGTGGTGCCTCTACCAGCCGCAAGTATGTCTAGAAATTCCGGGTATCAAAAAGAAAAGCAATCACCCCAGAGTAGCATTGAAACAAGCAACACTGCTATTAATATATGAATTGTGCTAGGACCGAACGAAGATATGCACTGATGGGTTGTCTCGTCTAGCAGCTCATCAGGTGCCGTTGTAATTCTGGCTACAGCAATGACAATCAAATTTAAGTCGTCGCATATGACTACATCTACGGCATGAGAGTTTGCTGCTATAAGGGCTGCTTCACAATATCTCGTTCAACAGCGTCCAGGAAAATGGGTCATAATCAGTGATTTGAAGGCAGCGCTTCAGAGGTTGCAGTGTGCTATGCTTAGGAGGAATCATGAACAATTGGTACATAAAATAAGACACTGCCATCACGAAGCTCTAGCGCGAGGGCATGATATTATATATCAATGGCTGCCTGGACATATCGGTATTACCGGAAATCAATGAGCCGATGATGCAGCTCGCTCAGCCCATGAAGGAACTCGTGTGGTCCCGATTCCTCTATCAAGGAATGATGCAGCAAGACAACTTTACCTGCTGGCTCGAGATCTTACACGCACGTTCTGGTCGTCTACCAGCTTCCAAAGGTGTCAATTATATGAACTGCATCCTTCGCTCAAGATAAAGCTACCATCACAACTTTCCCGCTCCGATGCGACGCTGTTATGCCGCCTTTGGTTGGGTGTTGCATTCACAAAGGTGCACTCTTTTCGCATTGGTATGGCAGAAACATCTACATGCGACTACTGCGGAGCTGAAGAGGCCATTGAACGCGTCCTGTGCAGCTGCGCTTGCTACGACACACAGCGATGCCAGCTGCGGATGGTTTTGAATCAACGTGACTCCAGACCATTTTGTGTGCAGAAGAATCTAGGACCTTCGGCATCTGCCTCAGTTGCGCAGAAAGCGACTAAAGCACTCCTACTTTACTTAATGTCAACAAACCTGAGCGACCGCCTGTAGACTGTGTGTGCTCCGCCGAGTGTGCTTATGATTGTGTGTACCTTCTTATCTCTCTACAACCTCTTTTCTCCCTTTCATCCCTTCTCCAGTGCAGGGTAGCAAACCGAATGTGCGTCTGGTAAACCTCCCTGCCTTTCTTCGCATTTTATCTCTCTCTCTCTCTCTTTCTCTCTCTACATACATACATACATACATACATACATACATACATACATACATACATACATACATACATACATACATACATACATACATACATACATACATACATACATACATACATACATACATACATACATACATACATACATACATACATACATACATACATACATACATACATACATACATACAGGCTGACCAACGGATCTACAGGCAGACAGATGCACGGACAGACAGATGGATGGACGTGGTCAGCGGCTGAATCATGTTTCGCCGACAAAACCCTTGGAAGTTTCGCCCCACTCATCATCGTTCACTCTGGAAATAGGCTGTGATTGTTGCTCCATTTGGGTGGCACGCTCAGGCTTAGTCTTGTTGAAAAAGTCACTGTCCTGAATAAAAACGGAAGCTTATGTTGAATATCTTGGTCAGACTCGTTAGATAAGCTGTGCTATCTAACCGCACTCTATGTGCTAGTGAAAAAAAATTGCCACATCTCCATGAATTGGATAATCATGAGTAGGCGAATCAGTGGGATTGTTCAGTGTTACTGTGAATTCCCCATGAAATTGTGCGCTCATTCATGCATATGAATGACAAAGCAGTAAACAGTTAAATGCATCGTTTCTTGGTTATAAATGGTATACCGTGCTGAGTGGTGAATTTCCTTTTGCCTTAAATATTACTGTTTTGTGGTCCGTGAAATGTAAAGCCGATAGTTCTTTGATCAGATCTAGCCTGAAGTAGGCAGTCACGAGGTCTGTGCAAATAACCCTAGTGATGTTTTGCCGTTTAAAGTCATACGAAATGCATCGTACAACGCACCAAGAAGCCATATAATTCACAAGCCATTCGGCGTTCGCACTGAGCCGTCTCTCCCCGCGCCAGCAACTCCGGGTCCGCTTGGCGTTTTCGTTATTTTGTCGCCGCTTCTAACGCCTTACGCTCGGCTGAAAGAGAATATTTCTTGGTCTAAAATGCGTTTACAAACGCATTCACACCTAAGCGACTTCAAGTGCATTCAACCTCATCGTCATCCGGTACAATGAATGTGCTAACAGACATATTCTTCATCGTCATCATCATTCTGTGTAATGGGTACCTTGCATGCGCCTTGCTGAATAAAGCACAACGCCCAACTCACAAGCCTAGACTCTAAGGTGTTTTTTCCCATCAAACTAGAATTCAGTGCTCGACAATTTGTTAACCTGGGCTCATGTGTCGCATGTCGAAGTGCCCTAGCCTTGCATATTTACTCTTTCGTGGGCTTGCTGAGTAGTCCTGAATAATCTGATTAATCTTAACTGAACTTTAAAGACAAGATGGACCCTAATCTTTCGCAAGGTGCTTTTAGGGCAACACAGGTAGCCCTACACGAGTGTATTACATACCTATGCGAATCTTCGATTACAAATACTGAAACAAATATTATTTAGTATTCATCTCAAGCTGCACGCGATGAAAGGAGAATTTATTAAGACAACTTTTTCGGAACACGTTTGCAATTAGCCGAGGTGCCTATAGATAATGGGTGCGTTTACTGAATAACGCAGTCAGGAAGCGCGAAAGTTCACAAGATATCTGACGTCTTTTATTGCAATGGTGTATAGTAGAGATACCTTCTATTTCCACACTGCCTTTTTTGGAAGGCATGCTTATTGAAGGCATGCCTCCACGAAGAAATTGTTGCGAGAGGGTTCGCTCACCTTAATAATATGACTGCAAGACTCGGAATGAATGAACAACATAAAATGTCAAAATATATATGCGTCGATAAAGTGATTGTTACGAGAGGGTTTCGTCATATCAGTAATACGAATGCAAGACTCTGAGTTAATGAACAACATGACGTGTGAAGATGAACATGCCTGCGTGTTTTTCGTGTCGTTCTTCCCTGCGTAGTTCAACATGTAGGCATGATATAAAAGGCTTCAAGCGTATGTCGTAACATGGATTAGAGAAAGGTTATGCATGAAATGATTGACATGTCATGCGTGACATCATAGGGCGACATAAAATTATTGGCTTGCTCAAAATATGTCACGCATGATTTGACATAATCAGAAGACATGCTTGACATGCACGACACAACTTAATTACAACTTGAAAAAATAATGCACATGCAGCAATCGCTAGAATACTGAGGCGTCCTGTTTAAATGTAGCTTGCAATGTATATCACGCATTTACTTGTCATTCAGAACTTGGTGTTTTAGTTGCTACCTGTGGGAGTTTTTTATTGCAATCATACTAAAGACATTCGCTCAGTATTGTCCCCAGCAGAGTATTCCAGGTTGTATGGCTTGGTGAATGTCATCATGGAGACGCATGAAAAAAAGAACCGACGCAGAAATCTTTTTTTCTATTGGTATCCGGATAAGTTTCCTAAGCTGAGAGACAAGGTCCGCGCCAACACTGTTTTCTCTCACTGCAGATCTTAGCGCACCACCACCACTAGCGAGTGACATGGCCTTGAGGGGTTTTTTTTATCAGTAAACAGCCAAAGGCGGTACGTGAAGGGAAATTCGTTAAAACCTACCAATACACATGAAACGAGCTACTCGAAGTATTTCCCTTTGTTAAAAGGTAAAGTAATCGTGGGTCGTATAGAGGTTAGCATACAGATGTATAGTATTAGTCCAAAAGAAAACTCGCACTATTGTAGTCCAATTTGTCTTTCCTTTACGCCTTCTGTAGACATCGTATACCGATATGTGCGAAGCCCTGTATATCTTTAAAATACCGCTTTTGAGCAAGGTTGCAATAATGAAGGGCACTACTATTACATGGGGTCACGTTACACGATTTTAAATGCGAAGCATTTCTTAGTGAACTTCGGCGACTTTGAGGATATCTATCTATCTATCTATCTATCTATCTATCTATCTATCTATCTATCTATCTATCTATCTATCTATCTATCTATCTATCTATCTATCTATCTATTTATCTATCTATCTATCTATCTATCTATTTATCTATCCGCCTACAACTTTTAGCTCTCCTGGCTGTTCCGATAATGACATCGTTACCAAACTTGGTATGTCATAACATGACTTATGAATAACATATTTGACTATTCATGATATGAAAATCATCACATGTATGTTGTGAATGTCATGATTTACAATTCATGGTACTCCAGCTTTTGCGGTGGTTTTGTTCACGACATGCCACACTCATAATGCGCTCGCGGCCCGTTTCGCTAGCCTCACATACGCCAAGTTCGGTATTCCGCGACATCAATGGATGACGAAGGTATGTGACTGATACACATGATGATCATCAGATGCGTGTCATGTGAGAACACGACGACATGCCACAGTCAAGGCGCCAATTCATTTGGACGTGACGTGGTGCGTGTGCTCGCCGGCGTTCATTTCGTCGCGTCACGCCAGCGGTGCGACACCAGGCGCCGGTTTTGTCATATACTCGCAGGCGTGAGCCACGTTGCGTTGCTTTGACGCATGCGCGTTTTAGCGCGTCCGACATCCCTCCGTCACGAATAGAGGGAGACGCAGTGTTGTCTGGGTAATGCATCGGTGCGAATTTCGCGCCGGTTGCCATCGGGCCGCGCCAACCGACGCTGTTCGCACCGGTCCCGCCTGGCGTCAGACTATACAGTGCTCGCGTTTTGCTAACGTAGCGTCGCTGTGCCTACCGAGCGCGCGCGTCAACGGTAAATTGGAGTATATTGGCCTTTCATGATGCGATTTGATTGATATGTGGGGTTTAACGTCCCAAAACCACCATATGATTATGAAAGACGCCGTAGTGGAGGGCTCCGGAAATTTTGACCATCTGGGGTTCTTTAACGTGCACCTAAATCTGAGCACACGGACCTACAACATTTCCGCCTCCATCGGAAATGCAGCCGCCGCAGCCGGGATTTGATCCCGCGACCTGCGGGTCAGCAGCCGAGTACCTTAGCCACTAGACCACCGCGGCGGGGCGCCTTTCATGATGCGCTCACGGTCATTTCGCTAGCTCTGCATTTACCAAACTTGGTGTTACGTGATGTCCATAGATAACAAAATATATGACTGGTGCAAACATGATAATCCTGACAGGCGTGTCAGGTAAGAACATGGTACCATACCACGCTGATAGCATGCTCGCGGCCGTTTCGCTAGCTGCACGTATGCTAAACTTGGAATCACGTGACGTGAATAGATGACGAAGGTAAACGTACATTCAAACATGATAATCCTGACACGGAAGTCATGTGCTGCATTATTTACCTCCTAATCGTAACGCTGTTGCCCCGCCGCGGTGGTCTAGTGGCTAAGGTACTCGGCTGCTGACCCGCAGGTAGCGGGTTCAAATCCCAGCTGCGGCGGCTGCATTTCCGATGGAGGCGGAAATGTTGTAGGCCCGTGTGCTCAGATTTGGGTGCACGTTAAAGAACCCCAGGTGGTCAAAATTTCCGAAGCACTCCGCTATGGCGTCTCTCATATTCATATGGTGGTTTTGGCACGTTAAACCCCACAAATCACATCAATCGTAACGCTGTGCTGATTTTAAAGTGACAGATCAACCTGTCTTATTCGTGCTTCGCATATCATCGATTTTCACTGTATACGTGGGATCTGCCAATTTTTTTGTTTGTGATAATATTCAGTGTCCTCCTCGAGATGATATACATTTTCAACAACTTCAAAAGAGCATAATCATATAGAGATATCTCGCATCTATTTCACATTTCCATGGTAATCAGACAAAGCACTGCCAGTCATTAGGCTCCAAGCATTCATTGCCTATATAGTGCCCTTCTAACGACACTACAAGCGAAGGGCATCAATTCAATCAGTGTCCGTATAAATAAACTCCATTATATGTAAAGCTTTACTTTGAACTGAGTACTTATAAAAAATATGATTCCACAACGCGGCCAGAATGAATCTGGATGAATCTATGTTAAAATTGCTGGGCTTGATGTTCTAGTCACGGTAATTGTAGCGACAAAAATTTTACCTGAAGCAGCTAGTATGTTAATTCTACGCGAAAATACATTGTTTTATTCATATGAATATCATTCGATACTTTTATTTATTTATATTGAAGGTGCGCCTCACAACATTGCGAGCAATAGCAATGGAGCCAGGAGGTAGGTGAGAAGTTCTGATGGGGCACAAGTATTTTGGCCGCAGTCGCACACGATCACTTATGGATCAAGAACTATAAGTGATCACGATCAAGATCAAGAACCATCGTCGACTAGCCTCTACAGTGTTCTGGGGGGCAGAAAATTCGGTTATCCTATTCAGTACGTAAAGAAAAATTTAATGAACCGGTAACGAAGTATTTTGTTTAGCATAAGCAAGGTTGGTGGCAAAAGAAACATTAAGGTATCCTTTCCTTAGTTACAATTTAGTATCAGTTTTTGTTTCCTTATCGAATAAGCATCTGACAGTCAATTTTTATTTATATGATGACGAGTTTTTACAACTCCTCTAGAGTGTGTCGTTTGTTTTTGTGTGTCTTGTACCGTTATCAGAACAGGAATGTATAAAATAGTAGTTATTTGAATTTTAAAATCTATGGTCACCTGCGTATACCCTCACATTATTAGTGGTAATATAAAATTAGCAATGTCGGTGAGCCCTTCAGTAGTATTCAGTTTTCTTCCACATTGCTCTTACAAGAAATATATATTTATGGTATTACTCGGAACTTAGGACCTGCTACCCCTCGACAAGAGCATTGTATGCCTCCGCGCTGCTCACTTCCAGTGCCAAGGACACCAACAGATTCAATGAAATCAATAAAACAGTGAAATTTCCGTGCCCCCTACATTCACCGAAATACCATTTCTTGTCATGTATCTAATCCACCACTGGTGTCCGTAACGACTGTTGCACAAAATAACAAAAAAAACGAATAAAAGACGCTTAAGACAAGTGGTTACACGGTGAGATTTGAACCCGGGTCCACTGCATGCCAGCCTAGTACTCTACCGCTGAGGCACGCTCGTTTTTTTTTCATGGTATTTATTAAAGTACTTGGGCAATAAAGACAATATCAAGCGAACAAAAGTACAATCAAATCGCCAAAGTAAGCGCTCAAGCGTTACTCATAAACACTAAATGGCTAACACAGCGTGAGTTCCTCACATGAACAGTTCTTCACATCGTGTTATACAAACAAAAAAGGGGGTGAGGTCAAACAGTTCTCTAAGACGGAGTACCAGTCCGGTCTAAAGTCTAGCTCATCGTAGATGTTTTTTAGGTGGATAGCCATTTGAATGAAGTGTGCGCTTGAAGAGGTGGTGGGCTCTGCATTGCGGTCTTGCATTCGTGTCTTCCACAAGCTGTGCAAACCCATGAGGAAAAACATATCATATGGTACTTCATCAAGTGTTGCTGGCAGAAGATAACGTATTGTGTGAGAATTAATGACGAAACGTTTTTTCAGTGCTCGCTGAAGGACATCCCAAAATAGTATGGCATCTTTGCAGCTAACAAAGCAATGTTCAATCGTTTCCGGCACATCACATAGACGGCAATTAACAGACAGAATGAAAATACCTTTTCTTTCTAACCATGTGTTTACCGCCAATGTTTCAGAGTGGAGTTTATAGAAGAATGTTTTTGAATTCGGTGGAATGTACATTTTGCGCACTCGCTTCAACACATCGTGACCAGGAAGATTGGCGTACAGTGAACGGTACAATGGAGGTGGGAAGAGTGTACTCAGTAGGTCCTTATAAAGCTCCTTGCGCGTGACTGAGTACAGGTATTCTACAGAGAAGCGAGCTTTAAGGAACTGAACTGCGAGGTAAACTTCCTGCATGAATCCCCACAAGCATGGGCGTTCGGAGAAGTTGGATGAAACAATTAAATCTGGTAAGCAATCAACAAGTGTAACTTGCAAGAAGGAACGGATTACAGGATGGGAATTGTCCCGAAAAAAGAAGAATCGGGACACTATTTGCCATAGATAAAGGTGTTTTAGTCCTAACCCACCCTCACTAACTGGCTTGAATATATTATCACGACGCATGGGCTCAAAAGTCGAAGACCATATGAAAGTAGCGAAAATCCGATGAAAGCGTTGTATATAGAATCTTGCGCAATGAATAAGTTGCAATACATAGTAAAGTTTTGTCGCTAAGAAAGTATTACAAGCTTCAGCTCTCCCAAATATCGAGAGTCGATAGGGCACAAATGTCTGGGCCTGTCGTTCAAGCTTAGGGACACGTTCCTTCCAGTAATGCGCACTGAATCTATATGCATGCAATGGTACACCGAGGTATGTTGGAGGAGTTATTGTCCAATTAATCCCTGCAAAGTGGTTCGGTGTGCTACCCCACAAGCCAAACCACAGTCCTAAACTTTTAGAGGCATTTAAACGAGCTCCTGATACTACGCCAAACTTTTCAATAGTATATACCACATTTTCGACACTTGGTTTATCTGTGCAAAAGAATGCGACATCATCTGCATAAGCCAATACTTTAACCTCACTGCCTAATATTCTAAAGCCATGAATGCAACTCGACTGTATTATGCTTAAGCACAGTGGTTCTAGATAAAGTGCAAATAAAAGAGGTGACATCGGGCATCCCTGTTTTACAGAAGAGCGAATAGAAACTGGCTTGGAGAGTTGACCATTAACTATCAGACGAGTTGAGCATTCATTATAGCATAATTTAACGCCTTTAAGAACAACTTTGCCAACATTAGCTTGTTCGAGAAGAGAAAAAAGGAAGGAATGACGAACACGATCAGAAGCTTTTGCAAGGTCTACCTGTAGCATTGCAAGATGTTCTTGAGAACCATGACAGTATTGAAGCATTGTTCGAGCGACATGTATATTGGTTTGTATAGATCGACCTCTGATCCCACATGTCTGATGAGACCCAATGAGGATCGACATAGCAAATTGCAACCTATTTGCTAATACTTTTGCGAAAAATTTGTAGTCCACATTTGAAAGCGATATAGGTCTGTAGCCCTCAACGAAGCGAAGTTTTTCCTTGTCAGTTGTTTTCGGTATTAACACAGTGTGACTTTTGCAAAAAGATTGTGGGAGGGTATCCATCTCGTAACTCATCTGAAAAATATTCAGCAATATAGGAGCAAGTGTTTTCTTGAAAGCTTTGTAAAATTCGCCTGAGATGCCATCAGGCCCCGGTGTTTTCAATAAAGGCAAGTTGTCGATTGCTTGCTCGATTTCCTGTATAGTAATGGGCCCATTAATGATTTCACAATCACTGTCCTTCAAGGGGTTCACAAGAGAAACAAAACTAGCCTTGAGGTGAGCGTCAGGATCATCAGAGGGAGAGCTAAATAAGCTGTTATAGTACGTTTCGAACGCCAAAGTAATGTCTCCGTTATCTTTTATGAGCACATCGTTAAAGTACAAGTCTGGAATAGCTTTAGAAATCGCATGGCGTTGCTCATCAAGTAAAGCTTGGCGCGTCGGTTGCTCAGAATTTAAAGTGCGCTGGTTCCGAGATCTAATACGTGCCCCTTGGTAGCGAGCAGCATCATATCTCTGTAGTTGGCACTTGATATTCTCAATATCTTTGATGTACTTTCCCGGCATTTCGCATTCCATCTCATAAAGATTGCAAAGACTTTTAACAAGTATCTTTTCATCATTCTTTCTATAGAAAGACTTAACAGCCCCAATTTCTAAAGCTATAGAGCGAACTTCTTGTTTAAAAAGCTCCCAAGCAGCGAAGATATGAAAACCAATTGAAAAAGATTGCCTCAATGCCTTCTGGACGCGATTTACGAATTCCTGATCACAGAGGAGCTTCGCATTCATTTTCCAAAGGGCCCACTGGGGACGGAATTGTTTGTGACGATTTTCGCCAATTTGCGCTATGACAATACAATGGTCTGAGAATGATACAGCTTCGGTGCTGCAGCACGCTCGTTTTTTTTCCCCATGGTATTTAATAAAGTACTTGGGCAATAAAGACAATATCAAGCGAACAAAAGTACAATCAAATCGCCAAAGTAAGCGCTCAAGCGTTACTCAAAAAACTAAATGGCTAACACAGCGTGAGTTCCTCACACGAAGAGTTCTTCACATCGTGTTATACAAACAAAAAAGGGGTGAGGTCAAACAGTTCTCTAAGACGAAGTACCAGTCCGGTCTAAAGTCTAGCTCGTCGTAGATGTTTTTTTAGGTGGATAGCCATTTGAATGAAGTGTGCGCTTGAAGAGGTGGTGGGCTCTGCATTGCGGTCTTGCATTCGTGTCTTCCACAAGCTGTGCAAACCCATGAGGAAAAACATATCATATGGTACTTCATCAAGTGTTGCTGGCAGAAGATAACGTATTGTGTGAGAATTAATGACGAAACGTTTTTTCAGTGCTCGCTGAAGGACATCCCAAAATAGTATGGCATCTTTGCAGCTAACAAAGCAATGTTCAATCGTTTCCGGCACATCACATAGACGGCAATTAACAGACGGAATGAAAATACCTCTTCTTTCTAACCATGTGTTTACCGCCAATGTTTCAGAGTGGAGTTTATAGAAGAATGTTTTTGAATTCGGTGGAATGTACATTTTGCGCACTCGCTTCAACACATCGTGACCAGGAAGATTGGCGTACAGTGAACGGTACAATGGAGATGGGAAGAGTGTACTCAATAGGTCCTTATAAAGCACCTTGCGCGTTACTGAGTACAGGTATTCTACAGAGAAGCGAGCTTTAAGGAACTGAACTGCGAGGTAAACTTCCTGCATAAATCCCCACAAGCATGGGCGTTCGGAGAAGCTGGATGAAACAATTAAATCTGCTAAGCAATCAACAAGTGTAACCTGCAAGAAGGAATGGATTACAGGATGGGAATTGTCTCAAAAAAAGAAGAATCGGGACACTATTTGCCATAGATAAAGGTGTTTTAGTCCTAACCCGCCCTCACTAACTGGCTTGAATATATTATCACGACGCATGGGCTCAAAAGTCGAAGACCATATGAAAGTAGCGAAAATTCGATGAAAGCGTTGTATATAGAATCTTGCGCAATGAATAAGTTGCAATACATAGTAAAGTTTTGTCGCTAAGAAAGTATTACAGGCTTCAGCTCTCCCAAATATTGAAAGTCGATAGGGCACAAATGTCTGGGCCTGTCGTTCAAGCTTAGGGACACGTTCCTTCCAGTAATGCGCACTGAATCTATATGCATGCAATGGTACACCGAGGTATGTTGGAGGAGTTCTTGTCCAATCAATCTCTGCAAAGTGGTTCGGTGTGCTACCCCACAAGCCAAACCACAGTCCTAAACTTTTAGAGGCATTTAAACGAGCTCCTGATACTACGCCAAACTTTTCAATAGTATATACCACATTTTCGACACTTGGTTTATCTGTGCAAAAGAATGCGACATCATCTGCATAAGCCAATACTTTAACATCACTGCCTAATATTCTAAAGCCATGAATGCAACTCGACTGTATTATGCTTAAGCACAGTGGTTCTAGATAAAGTGCAAATAAAAGAGGTGACATCGGGCATCCCTGTTTTACTGAAGAGCGAATAGAAACTGGCTTCGAGAGTAGACCATTAACTATCAGACGAGTTGAGCATTCATTATATCATAATTTAACGCCTTTAAGAACAACTTTGCCAACATTAGCTTGTTCGAGAAGAGAAAAAAAGGAAGGAATGACGAACACGATCAAAAGCTTTTGCAAGGTCTACCTGTAGCATTGCAAGATGTTCTTGAGAACCATGACAGTATTGAAGCATTGTTCGAGCGACATGTATATTGGTTTGTATGGATCGACCTCTGATCCCACATGTCTGATGAGACCCAATGAGGATCGACATAGCAAATTGCAACCTATTTGCTAATACTTTTGCGAAAATTTTGTAGTCCACATTTGACAGCGATATTGGTCTGTAGCCCTCAACGAAGCGAAGTTTTTCCTTGTCAGTTGTTTTCAGTATTAACACAGTGTGACTTTTGCAAAAAGATTGAGGGAGTGTATCTATGTCGTAACTCATCTGAAAAATATTCAGCAATATAGGAGCAAGCGTTTTCTTGAAAGCTTTGTAAAATTTGCCTGAGATGCCATCAGGCCCTGGTGTTTTCAATAAAGGCAAGTTGTCGATTGCTTGCTCGATTTCCTGTAGAGTAATGGGCCCATTAATGACTTCACAATCACTGTCCTTCAAGGGGTTCACAAGAGCAACAAAACTAGCCTTGAGGTGAGCGTCAGGATCATCAGAGGGAGAGCTAAATAAGCTGTTATAGTACGTTTCGAACACCAAAGTAATGCCTTCGTTATCTTTTATGAGCACATCGTTAAAGTACAAGTCTGGATTAACTTTAGAAATCGCATGGCGTTGCTCATCAAGTAAAGCTTGGCGCGTCGGTTGCTCAGAATTTAAAGTGCGCTGGTTCCGAGATCTAATACGTGCCCCTTGGTAGCGAGCAGCATCATATCTCTGTAGTTGGCACTTAATATTCTCAATATCTTGATGTACTTTCCCGGCATTTCGCATTCTATCTCATAAAGATTACAAAGACTTTGAACAAGTATCTTTTCATCATTCTTTCTATAGAAAGACTTAACAGCCCCAATTTCTAAAGCTATATAGCGAACTTCTTGTTTGAAAGCTCCCAAGCAGCGAAGATATGAAAACCAATCGAAAAAGATTGCCTCAATG
This sequence comes from Rhipicephalus annulatus, assembly GCA_013436015.1. NCBI lineage: Eukaryota > Metazoa > Arthropoda > Arachnida > Ixodida > Ixodidae > Rhipicephalus > Rhipicephalus annulatus. Next base: position 3,194 of record WOVY01001326.1, on the reverse strand, counting down.
CCATCTGGACGCGATTCATGAATTCCTGATCACAGAGGAGCTTCGCATTCATTTTCCAAAGGGCCCACTGGGGACGGAATTGTTTGTGACGATTTTCGCCAATTTGCGCTATGATAATACAATGGTCTGAGAATGATACAGCTTCGGTGGTGCAGGAAACTTTACGAGATAGGAGTGATGAGGACACGTAAATCCGGTCAAGGCGAGCATGAGAGCTGCCTTGTACTCTTGTATATGCTGTTGCCCGATTCGAGACCCCAATGTCAATTAGTCCTGCATTATCTACAATACCGGATAAAAGCTCACCACTCCTGTCTCTCTTTCCAGACGAATTATAAACGATCAATAGCTTCACATACGCAGTTGTAAATCTCCCATAAGTACCCGTGAAACTGTCGACGTCAAGGAAATTACGCACCTTTTCAAATAACTCAAGCCGTTTCGGAACATCATTAAACGCATATAGATTGATAATTCTCAATGGCACTACTTGCAACAAAAAATCACAGCATATATACCTGCCCTCTTCATCAACACTAGTGCACAATGCTGAACAGGTTAGGCTTTTTCTCAGAAACAACCAACAGCCCGCAGATAAACCTTTAGCATGTGAGACACACACATTAAACTGAGACAGAAAAGGCCGCAGGGCCTTCTCGGTCTCTTCCTCGCTCTCGATCTTTGTCTCTTGGATGGCGACAAAGTCGAGACGCTTCCGACTGAGAAGTCTAGAGGTTGTGCTTGTTTCTGCGAAGACCTAAGGCCGCGTACGTTCAAGGTGGCAAATATGAGTCGCTCAGACTGCGCCATGGTGACTACCTTCTAATTCGCTGAGGCACGCTCGTTTTTTTGATAATTGCCTTCTTGACTACAGGTCAAGCTAATATGACAGCTGCTTCCCCATGGTACATACATCCCTTTCTTTTCAAGGCACGTTTTTACTGCCAAGGGGTCCCGTATAAAGTTTAAGAAAGAGATTTTCACAATTGGTTGTACCACATGTTTTTCACTCGCTTTAGTACGTAATAACCATATCATTTTTATACTTTGAACGGTACAGGGGCACAGGAAAAACATTCTGTAATAGGTCTTTCATAAGGCGCTTTCTTTTCACATTAGTTAGGTAATCTATCAAAACCTCGCCCTTAAGAAATGATATGAGAACACAACTTCGCGCAAGAATGGTGACAAGGTGTGTCGTTCTCGCCTGTCTGAAGATACAAAGAAGTCAGGCATGTGGTGTAACAGCGTTGTTTGAAATAAAGAACGTAAAAAAGACTCTCTCTGGTCTCTAATGAGCAGGAAACGTGATATTACTTGGTTAAGAAACAGATGGCAGAGAGACAGCCCTCTTTGCTTAACTCGCCGAAACAAGTTCGTTCTAGATGTTCTCTCCTACGTAGAGCTCCAGATTAACGTGGCGAATATCCTGTGGACTTTGTGAATGCTTTTACACGTACAACTAAGTACTTGCAAAAGGTACATAATTTAGCAGCCAGAAACACGTTGCATACAGCTCACCGAGAGAAAATTGATAAGCCACGACCGCCCCATTCTTCGGCGGTCGCGCGCAGCTCTTCGCCTTTCTAAGTCAAAAATGCTTCACTGTCTTGATACCTGTCCAATGGTACCCCTAGGTAATGACTAGGCGTCGTGAGCCACTGAATATTCCCAAAGGAACTGGGCGTAAGGTCCGTATTACACGCCACAAAACCAATGCTTTTCTCTTTGTTCATTAAACTTCCACTCGTGTCACAAACCTTTGAGTGATTTTTAATAACGAAGTGGCACTCTCCCTATCAACATCAAAAAAGGCAATATCGTTGGCGTATGCCGAAACACGCACTTCTCATGACTGCAACCTGAAACCATTAATCCCTGAAGGGTGAATCACTTTCTGACAAAATGGTTCAAAAATAGAGCGGATAGCAAAGGATTTAAAGGACACCCTGGCGCAGGGAGGAAAGTACTTGTAGCGCTGTGAGAGTTCTCCATTTACAAATAATTTGTGGTTGAACTTTTGTATGCCAATCTAATACCTTTGCATATGATCGCACCATGACCAACGTACTCAGCTAGCATGAAGAGTATATTGTGTGGAATCATGTCGAAAGCCTTGGCTAGATCAATTTACAACATAGCTACTTTTAGAAGCGCAGCGTCACAATACTCCAAAATGCTCCGGCAACATGAAGATTCGTGAATATGCTCCTACGCTTGATGCCGCGAGTCTGATGTGACCGACCAACTTGTATATAACTCCTTGAACCTCCTAGCCAGAACTTTCATACACACCTTATAATCTACGTTTGTTAGCGTGATTTGGCCTGTATCCTGTCACTTTGCGTAAAACATGTTGCTCTTTCCCTTTAGGAATCAGCACGGTGTGTGCCCAATTAAACGATGGAGGCGGAGTTCTGCGATCTAAAGACTCTGCTCGAGGTTTTTTCAGAGTCTTTAGATTGCTCAGGCACGATTGTACTTCGGTCACATTAAAACACTTGCCTAAGGAAGACTTGGTGTTGGGAAAGGAATCACGTATTATGGGTAATGAAGCGTTTTAAAAACTGGGTAAATGAACAACCACGCATCACAAAATATGAACCGCGTATGAGTTTAATGAGTCTAAGATTTCAAAAGCTTGTTCTTCATTACCTATTATCTGTGGCACGTACCCACTTCGGGCGTAATTCTTCATCGTCTTAAGCACCCAAATGCAACACAAAATTCGCACAATATTCGTTGAAAAGGTTCAGTGGATACCAGCTTCTGCGGAGAGTGACAAAGGGTAGCGTAGTGAACACCAGCATACTACACAAAAAATATGATTATTTGTGGCGTAGTGAGTACCCCAGCAAGTGCGCTTCTGGGATTCACCAAAAAGATATTTTTCTTCTTTCGGGCTGCTTCATGCAAATTCAGCGACAGGAATGCTGTAGGGCCCTCTGCAAATTTCTACATGACACAAGGAGACTACCTTGCTATACCATTCATCAGCTTCATTTTTTTTAAAAACTTTCTCTGACCAAGATACATTTAGTATTCCTATATTACAGTGCAATGACTTAACCTACTGAAGAAAAATGCATTATGATTAAGCCGCAGTAATTAGAAAAATCCTAATATTCTTCTCCTTCGCTTTTTTTACCATTGAGCAAAAAATATCCCATCTTGTATAAACAAAGTAATCATAA
>WOVY01001325.1:0-26134 GCA_013436015.1 Rhipicephalus annulatus | reverse complement strand
TTTACGTAAGCACGCCCTGACCTGAGCGTTCTGCGCCGCGCACACCCTCTAACAAGACGGCTATGCACAAAACGGCGGACGATGGCAGTAATTTTGCGTAAGTATATAAATTCAACATCCCACACAATGTGCATCCGTGTACGCCCACCAAAACTAGAAAAGTGTTTTTTTTTTTGCAAACATGCAGATGTCTGCCGGACTATACTCGTTAAACGGTCGGCTACGAGGCATCGACAAAGTCATCGCTCCAAAGGTATAGCGTGCCAACTCCATAAAACTGCAATGCAATAAGCAGCTGCACGAGACGCGGCACAGCAAAACGAACGACCATGAACATTTTCCGACAGAAACAGCTAATCTACCAGGTTCTTCACGGCATGCTCTTCACGGCACCATGTTCCGTCGACCGTTGAGGCCTTTCCCCAGCGGTGACGTGTATGCGTACGCTGTGCCATTCAGTATTTCTTTCTTTGTGGTCTGCATGATGGTATACGCAAGTTTTCCTCCATCTTCATGCTGTTTAAGGAAGCCTTAAGGTAGGTCGTAGGCTACCTTAACCGAGCCTTACTTAGGTACAAGGAAAGCTCCGCGATAAGCATAACGTTGGTTCTTGAAACGCGTTTAAGGTCGAGCTTATTACTAAGGAGTTTAAGTTGGGTTTGTGAATATGGGGTATAGTTACAGAAATTCCGTCTAAGCTGTGGGGTGCTAGTTTATTTGAATATTTAAGTGGGCATTAAAATAGTTCTGATTTAGGGATGTTAGCATTGATTATAATGCGCTAGATCATGTATAACTTATATTCAGGATTATCAGATGCGAAGCAACAAATTACTGTAAAAAATTGCAAACAAACCATTCGTTTTCAGGGGTCTTTTACGAACTAGAGAAGTGGGAGTTACGAGGTAGAAGCAAACTAAGAAATTCAAAACACAGGCTTCTATTGACTAGTTAGTTGATAGCTTTACAGAAGCAAAAGGGACAGAAAACTAAAAAAAACAGGGAATAGAGGTAGGACTGATTATGTGTCAGCGTTGGGAGTAAATGATAAGAGCAAGAGAAGTGGAAGTACAGTGTTGACGTCACATATGGTGGCCGAGTCAGTTGGCCTTCAAAAATTACAGCCACACTTTTGTGGGTTTCAGTAGCTTTGATATTGCGACAAAGTAGGAGCTGCAAGAACACCAGAGACCAACGCAAGTTGACAGGCATATAGATACTGAACTAGTATGCCACTATCCTACAAAAGTAGCATGTAGCATGCTAAGATATCGCACCTGTTTGTGGGAACTCATCACGCATACATAGTAATTTGCGATTTTCGGGTTAAGCTTTGTATTAAGAAATTAAGTTATGGCTTCATAAGCAGCAAACACAAGGTACCTAAAGAAGTCTGTGCTGGCATTATTTGCAAGATTACCTTGGCAGACTGGTAAGCATCTGCACGGGCGAGACTTAAACAGCAGCTGCAACAATATCATAATAGTGGGGATAAGAAAAGTATGGCAGAGCATGTGCGCAGCAACAACTGGAGCATCACACAGACTGATGAACTGTATGTAGGGCAATTGTCCAGGTAGACGCTGAAAGTCATGTCTGTATCTGAAGTTCGTCGAGATACAAGTGTTTTATGTCCATTTTCCCATTGCAATCAATGTAATCATGTTCCTCTTTTGCTTGTTCCCTCGAAGGCTGTGCACAATTTTTACAAGCACTTGTTTAATTCATTATGAAAATATTTTATTATACACAATAAAGATATTAGAAAGGGCTGCTTCCCTTCTCTCTCTAAAATTCTTAGTCCTCCACACACATGCTATGCTTCTTTATGATATAGGTTATGCAAAACAAAGTGTAAAGTCCTTTCATACAAATAAATAAAAGCATGATTGATTGAATAGGTTATAGAATTCATAATTTGAATTCCGGCATCTACCTTGATTCATCGACAAAACTTTTATGTCGTGTAATGATGGCACAGTTGAGATCGTAACTGGGTCAGTTTTTTCACAAGAAAACTCAAGCATTAGGCCACTAACAATGTTGAGTATATAACTTGATCTAATGAAGTTAGATATTATGAAGTTCTTGCTATAACACAAAAATTTCGATTCCCCAGAAAAAAAACTCATGTGTTATCACCAACGTGTCCATCAAACAATATAGTGACCTTGAAATAACAAACTAGATTGCTATCAAAGCTTATTCCATAAAATTAAAAAAATTGAGCACAGGAATGGTGGCTTCCTTCCAATTTCGCAGACAAATTTTTGTGCTAGCATGTGCCCTCCATTTCGTTTAAAACGTCTTGGCGCCCTACACGCCACCCACGGAGCAAAAAAAGAAAGGAGGGAGTATGGACGTCACACTGCCAGACTTTGCAAGCCAAATAGTTTTGCAGCCAGCAGTGTCGGCCCAACGCGTGACCTTGTGAAACCATCTTGATGCAAGCAATGAGACTTGCAGAGACTTCAGTGTGGCACCCGGGAGCTTTATCTGAAAAAGCGCTTGGTCGGCGCAGACCGGCTGGCTCACAGAGGGGGTTCAAACACGGAACTTTACCGAGAGTACTAAAACCTACCACACACACTGATATTTTGATCACGTATTCGGCCGTCATGGTGGGCTTCACTCGTGTGACGTAATGCTCTAATTGATTTAAATGTGCAGTTTAACGCCCCCAAACCCTCATATGATTGTGAGACACGCCGTATTGACGGGCTCCGTAAATTGTTACCACCTGGGGTTCTTTACGTGCACCCAAATCAACGTAATGCTCCCTCCTTTCTATTTCTTCTTCCATGCTCACAGCCCTCTTGCTTTAGTGTGATAAAGCTGCGTACTGTGTACATGCATGGAGTAGTGGACTCTGCTTTCTGCAGCACTGTTGCGTAGCAGATGATGCTTGGGTTGCAGCGATTGGTCTTATAGTTGCATAGCACTAATTCACTCTGCAACTTCTGTTCACACACTTTTCACTTGCAGAAATATGTTGGTGGTGGTGGGAATAACAATTGCATGGCAAGTTCTTGTTCTCGCTAATATACAGTTTTAACATTTCGAAGAGCCTGAAAATTGCTTGCCGGTTTTACGAACTTCTCATTTTAAAGGTATCGGCAAAAAAACTATGCTGCCATTTGCAGGTATCCTAGCTTCAATAAGGATTATGCGCGTCAATTTCAAAATATTTCAGCGCAATAAGTGGTTTATAAATATGATGCCCATTTACAATAGCAGTTTTCTTGGGCTCGTAAAAAACCGTGCGACACTGTTTGCCACCATAGACACTCAGGTGTGATGTCACGCTAAGGGAAGCTCTAAACGCAGCGTCAACCTTGCTTTGCTATAAAATAACATATTTGTAGAACCTATGGAAAAAAATCAATGCATCAGTCTTTGCGAACCGAGTTGTACACTGTGCAAGTAGGGCAAGTGACCTGCTTGGTTCTGCTTCAAGTTCACTTGGGCTTTGTCACGTGTGGCCTTCACTCGATAATTGCAGCGTCCCAGTTTTTTTTTTACTGGTTCAGTGGTAGTGACATTACGTTGTGTATTACACATGAAAAATGTGTTTGTAGTGTGAGGCGAACTACGGAAACCAGGAAGGAATAGAGTGATAGGAGAGAGTGATACTAGCAACAACGTGTCTATTTTCAAACGCCAAGCCGCTTTCAAACCATAATCTTCAGGCAGCCAGATAGGCACGTGGATTCACTCAGATAACTACGTGACACTGTCACGTACATAAAAGAAAAAAAAAGAAACCATCGCAGATAAAATCATTTATTATCAGTACGAAGGAACCCCAGCTTTCAAGGGACAATTCAATAGAAAGCTTACTGATAGGAACATTAGCAAATGCGTCAATAGGTTCAGCTTCTACGATCAAACAAGTCGTCTCATCTCCATGCCGCCTAACAATTGTTGTATTCTTGAAGGAAGACCGGTAACCACACGCATGAGTCCGAAGAGCGAGAAAACGATCCGAAGGCAGTTTATTCTACTTGTAAACTGTGCTCTCTGAGTCTTTCATTCACACACCTACTGGTTCTGCTGATATAATTTTTCCCACAAGATAATAGAATCGCATAAATAACGAACGATATGCACTCCACAAATTTGAGCGTATGCCTTGATGTGCACAACACCTATTCTCCACGAGATGGAGTTGGGATGACAAAGTTTTGCAAGTCTATTACGCATTGCGAATTACCCCCATATATTGTCCCAAAGCTTTTATTCCCATTTCATTCGGGTCATTCCAAACTAACCAAGAGAGGGATCGCGACAGCATGCCTCAAGAACGCATTGAACAAATAACGTGTGCATCTTATGAAGCAGAGCTTCCATAATCAGATATCACGTCTGCTGTATTCTGGCTATCCGGACCATGTTTTCTTTTCTGATGCAGAAAAAGAGTTAAAAATAAATCGTGGAAGTTAAAGGCAACTTAACGTTGCTGGCAATGTATCGGCGCAAACTAGATGCATGTTCATGATTCCTTATTTTCACCATACATCACATAACCTAAAGAAGATGGTGGTTGGGGACATTATTAGTGTTATTTTCTGTGCGTGATAGACTTGGGTAATCATATGTCATCACATATTTATCTTATAGGGAAAGAGTGTTGTGCTCAAAATGGCATACACTCATATTTGTGGTATGCACACCGTTTCTTCTTTATGGTATTTCGTTATCTTGGGAGAAAAATAAGCCGGCCAAATGAGTTGGTGTGTGATTGAGCAACTGAAAGATCACTGTTACAAATAGAATATACTTCCTCCTAAATGTGTTCTCGCTCTTCACGTTCATGCATGTGGTTGTTGGTTTTCGTTTCAGAATAAAATAATTGTAGGTCGGCGTAAAGATGCGATGACTCCCCCGCCGCGGTGGTCTAGTGGCTAAGGTACTCGGCTACTGACCCACAGTCGCGGGTTTAAATCCCGGCTGCGGCGGCTGCATTTCCGATGGAGGCGGAAATGTTGTAGGCCCGGGTGCTCAGATTTTGGTGCACGTTAAGGAACCCCAGGTGGTCGAAATTTCCGGAGCCCTCCACTACGGCGTCTCTCACAATCATATGGTGGTTTTGGGACGTTAAACCCCACATATCAATCAACCAAAGATGCGATGACTCGTTTGATTATAATGATTGATATGTGGGGGTTTAACGTCCCAAAACCACTATATGATTATGAGAGACGCCGTAGTGGAGGGCTCCGGAAATTTAGACCACCTGGGGTTCTTTAACGTGCACCCAAATCTGAGTACACGGGCCTACAACATTTCCGCCTCCATCGGAAATGCAGCCGCCGCAGCCGGGATTCGAACCCGCGCCCTGCGGGTCAGCAGCCGAGTACCTTAGCCACTAGACCACCGCGGCGGGGCGACTCGTTTGATTATAGAAGCGGAACTTATTGACGCTCTTACCAATGGTTGCATCAATAGGCCTTCCTATTGCATTGTCACCCAAGAAGCTGGGGTTCCTTCGTACGTGGTGATACATGGTTTTATCTGTGATGGTTTCTTTGTTTTAGGGGGGAAGCTTCTTATGTCGTGGCTTGTGCGTCTCTTGTAGTACGTAACCACCAGTGGCACATACCCGAAATAGGTATAACATTTGACCTCTGAGGGGGTGCCGGTGAGATATTTCTTCTGTGCGTTGTTTAACAATAAAAAAGTAGTGCTCAATGTACATGCCAATGGCTGCTAATGGGAAATGAGAGACAGGAGCATTCGGCTTTCAGTCAACGCGCACGCTGCAATCCCTATTAGCAGCCATTGGCATGTACATTGAGCACTGTCGGACAAGAAAGGGTTGCTACATTATACTCGCTGGGTGTAGCCTCTTTACTTTTAGAAAGGTTTAGCGAGCGTTGAGTCACAGGGCCATGAATACAATGAACTAGAATATACCATGAATGAATTCAAATGGGGAATGAGAGACAGGAGCATTCGGCTTTTAGTCAACGCGCACACTGCGATCCCCATTAGCAGCCGTTGGCATGTACATTGAGCACTATCGGACAAGAAAGTGTTGCTACATTATACTCGCTGGGTGTAGCCTCCTTACTTTCAGAAATGTTTAGCGAGCATTGAGCCGCAGGGCCATGAATACAATGAACTAGTATATACCATGAATGAATTCGAGGTGGTTAAAGAGGGACACAGATACGAAGCGCAAGCCGTAAGAAATTAAAAGCTGAATCCTCCTGTTTCTCATTTCACATTAGCAGCCACTGGCATGTACATTGAGCTCTATCTGACAGGAAAGGTTGCTACGTCATACTTGCTGGGCGTAACCTCCTTGGTTTTAGAAAGCTTTAGCGAGCATTGGACCGCAGTGCCATGAATACAGTGAACAAGTATATACCATGAACTCAAGGTGGTTGAAGGTGGGAAGTAGACCCGAAGCGCAACCCGTAAGAAAGTGTGCGTGTGCCACCTCTCGTTTAGGTCCTTGGAATGTCCACTGAATGGTGGTGCTTCTATATGGGGAATATATGGTAAAAAAGATGCGAGTTGGTGGGACTTGGAGTGTTGATTAGATGGGTGAACGGACACACAGACAGATGCATGGATGGACGCATGAACGGACGCAGGGGTGGATGCATGAGCGAACGCAAGGACAGGCGCACGAACAGACGCATGGACGGTCACACAGACGGACGCATGGACGGACGAATGCTTCGCCCCACTCTCCATCCACTCCGTGGATATGCTGCCATTTGTTTTTTGTAGATAACAGTGTCGCACAGTTCTCTGAGTGAATTCTCATGACCATCTGACTGCCTGAGTAGTATGGCTCAAGAGCGGCTTGATGTTTGAAAAGAAACATGTTGTTGCTAGTAGCACTCTGTTCTGTTACTCCATTACTTCCTTGTTCCCATATTTTGTCTCGCGTTACAATAAATCCTTTATTATGCATCTCCAACAAGTTCACCTTGCAACTCAGTGTATTACACCGTGTTTCGGGTCACTTACTACTGTACGTGTGTTTCATCATACAGCGCCACAAACTAATGAAAGAATAAAGAATATTTGTTGCTTCTTTATTTTGTCGCAATCGAAGTGCTATTACGCTACAAACTTCAGTCAGCCTCGGCTCGATATAGATCGCTGCATTGCCAAGTTCGTTCGATGACAAGGACTTTTCATGGCTGACTTAAATATCATTAGCTTTTCAAGTTGAGGGCAATGCCAGCTGAGAAAGTGATATTGTGCTTTTATATTTAATAAATGAACCAGTACGATAAAATGAGTCAAGGTGTAGTAGTGAATGATTGGTCAAAATTTTGAATACACACGCGGTTGAAAATTTGTGAAAATATTTCATGACCCCTTTAAAATATTTCTGGCATCTTGAACACTTCACTAGGTAGATTTTTAATATTAATCACCACAATATTTTTTACTTATTACAATGAATATATGTATTTTGCGAAAGATAGTTTGCTTAGAACATTCTTTCTCGTTCTTCTCCAAATTCGGCAAATTTGAATATCACTTTTGGGAGCAGAGCGAGGTACAAGGTTATCACGTGGGCTAAGCAGGCAGGTAGATGACTGTTCAGCCTAGCACACAAGAACAGCTAATTTATTCTCTTGAAGGGTTTAGCATCACACAGGACTCCAACCAAAAGAAGAAGAATAGCAAGATGATGGCTCCAAAGCACGACCTAAATCTCTCTTTTTTAGAGAAAATAAGGCAAATTAAAAAAGGAATGTACGTCTGCAATTGGGTTCTACAGACATAACGTCCTCATTTTCTCAGAGAGATAGTCCAGAACCTACTTCTTTTTAATGCTCCTGATCTCACGTACGCTCAATTTTGAGCTGGTATAGATGCAGCTTATTCCTCCTATTTTTTTAATAATAAAAGATTGCAGAATGCAGAATTCACAATTCCCAATTTGACATGTATTCATTTTTGCTATCCTCACACGTTAGCACTATGCTTTTTAAATAGGTCTGCAGGAATGATAAACAAATTGTTGCACATGCATAACTCGACCAATCCGTTGTTTTGTTGATACAGTTTCCAGAATACGAGGCACACATCTCATGACCTGTAGTGGCAAACTTCATTTTTAAGCTGTTTTAATAAGGTTTCCCATGAAAGCACCACATTACTGTCGCCACACTCTGTACATTACATGGAAACTGTTGAGTAGCCACTTTTTTATTGCTTTACTGCTGATGTGAGTGCTCAAACACAGTTTTGGTTTAAAAATGTATTGTAATGTATGCAGAGCTTTCACCTGCTTCTACCTCCGTAATAATGCTACTTATATCATATACACACAGCTTAAATATTGGTGCTTCAAATGTGACGAGCATATCATGTCTGTTAGGGCTCTGACCACTTTTTTCACGTTGCACAGCTGCCTATTGGCGATTTTGGTGTCAATTGATTTCAATTATTGTGTCTCACGTGGAACTTTTGGCTCACCTAAAATTTGGTCTTGGTTTATTTCAGAGGATTCGACATGACGCGAAGAAGCCTGAAACTTAATCTTTCTAGGCAGAGTAGTTGGGAGCCCGGTGGAGAAGCCTTAAGCTATCAGAAGACCAAAAGAATAACTTGTTGGTTCATATGCATGTAGAACCAATGTCAAGCTTATCATGTACTTTTTGGCAGCTCAATATATTCAAACAGTGCGATTCTATCCCAGCAACTCATGTGGGTGACTACTGTTTCGATTGAGCCTTTTTTTATTACGTTGCCAAAACGGCAGTGAGAATCATAATACTGAAAATTAAATCGTGAACATAAGGCCACGTAGATGCATGAACTCGGTAAATGTATTGATGTGATCTCTTCTGGAATAGCACATACTGTCTGAGATTCACAAACAAATTTTCTCTTCCAATGGGCTTGGTGGCTGTGTAAAGCCTTTACTACAAGAAGCGTCAGGAGTAATTTCAAATCGCCAATACAGAGAAACTCTCCATAAGTACCAGCGAAACATAGCTTATATGATGGCAGCATTGTTCCTATATGCACAGTATGTAAGAGCTCCATGCCTTTATATGTTCAAAATTGTGAAGTAATTATCATAAATTAAAATATACAAAAATCTGAGATATGAGCACATAAAATTTCTTGATATGACCATATATGACATTATATAGAGATCTCTCATAAGGGTATAATAAAAGTGGGCAGATATGGCAATATAAGGTCTTATATGCCCTTATTTAACGGTTCCATATAGGAACATAATAAATATTGGGAAGATTTAGCCATATAAAGTCTTGTTTAGACGATGGCGTTCCAGACACTGCGATCAGACTCAACTCCGTCTTTTAGGTATAAGGCAAAAATACTTGTTTATTTAACTGCGTTCGGAAGCGCTCTGCTGTCACTTGAGCGTCCCCGCGTCCCTCGCTCGCGCTCTTCTTCTTCTTCGTTTCCTTATCCCAGCCCAGAACGTGAAAAATAATCAACATTCCCGGCCGCGCAAAGTTAAACACATAGTTCAAGTGGGTACAGTCTTTGTATCAGCCTGATCGCAAGGTGACCACCTTGCAACTTGATCTTGCAAGAACGAATGACACCGTCTGCACTGCGGTACACTTCCGTGACCCTTGCAAGCTTCCATAGCTGGCGTGGAGTGTTGTCCGCATGCACGAGAACGATGTCCCCTTGCTTCAATGCTGTATTTGATTTCGTGTCGGCAAAGTGTGCAGATCGTAATTGCAACAGGTATTCTTTTTGCCAACGCTTCCAAAAAATTTTCAACCAGCAGCTTCCTGTAGTTGTGTCTGCGTACGGCGTCTGATCGTTTGGAATTACTGTTGACTTCGTCAGCGGTCGCATACGGTATGGAAGTCAATCTTCGTCCAAGGAGAAGTTCGGCTGGCGTCAAAATGCAAGGTTCTCCTGCACCTGTCTCGATGAAAGTCAGAGGCCTAGAGTTTACGACTGCTTCTACCTCCGCCAGCACTGTCGATATTTCTTCGTAGTTCAGACGAGTCTTGCCGATAATTTTTCGCAGCGGAAGCTTCACAGATCGTACAAGGCGCTCCCACCATCCACCCCACCAAGGAGCATTTGGTGCTATAAACTTCCACGAAATGCCGTTGGTGCTGAGGTGACTAGCGACGTCCTCTTCAGAGAACATTCAGTTTAGCCGCTTTATGTCTGCCGATGTCTTGTGAAAGCTTCGTGCGTTTTCAGAATAGATCACCCTAGGTAATCCTCTCCGAGCTGAAAATCGTCGTAGGCACAGCAGGAAAGCCTCGGATGTCATTTCCGAGACAAGCTCGAGATGCACGGCTCTAGATACGGCGCACGTAAAAAGTGCAACGTAGCACTTCGTGTCCCCTTTCTCCATGCGTGCATATAAAGGGCCCGCGAAGTCGACTCCTACAACTTCGAACGGGTTCGTTGGTGTCACTCGATGACTTGTTAACGGAGCAGTCTCAGCAGTTCCTGGGCCCGCACTGAAACGCTTGCATATATTGCAGCCATGCAGCACTCTTTTTACCAAAGAGCGAGCTCGACAAATTCAGTAGCGTTCCCGAAGCTGCGTAAGTGTATCTCTAACTCCTCCATGTACGACTTGAAGATGGGCTCTGTTTGCCAAAAGTGTCGAAAAGTGGTGACTTGACGGCATTATGATTGGGTGCTTGACATCTTGTGTGGAATGCATGAGAGATAAACGGCCTCCAACCCGAAGAATTCCGTCTTTGTCTATGTAAGGGCGTAGTTCAGCGATTCGAGATGTAGACTCGACTGGTTGGCCGTTGGTCAAAGTGGTGAGTTCTTCAAGAAAGCCTTGCTCTTGTGTACATTTTATCCAATATTGTTCAGCGTTCAGGATTTCTGTTGCTACGAGATGTCCTATATGATTACTTCTTTTTCTGCATCGGTCAGTAAATCTGAAAATCCACGCAGTGACTCTGAGTAGCTGTTGAAGCCTGCTGTACCGTTGAATATAAATTATCGGAACTGAGAAGCGTGTCATTAGTGCGACGTGGACTGTTGTAACTTCACCTTGGGTGGCTTCCGCTATGTCTTGTTCACAGAACTGTAGGGGCCATTCAGACATCGGTTTAGTTAGCCACTCGGGACCATGCCACCATTTCGAGCTGCACATCAGTCTTTCAAGCGTCGCGCCACGTGTGAGTAGGTCAGCCGGGTTGTCAGTTCCAGGACAGTATTTCCACTTTGATGGATCTGTAGTGCACCTAATTTCATTGACTCTGTTGGCTATGAACTGTTTCCACTTTTTGACGTCACCTTTTATCCATGACAACACAATGGCGGAATCTGTCCACATCGTGTAGTCAACTTGAACATTCCTCAAAGCCCTTTTCACGTATGCCAACATTCTTGAGCCGATTAAGGCAGCCAGCAGCTCCAATCGCGGCAGCGTTGTCTCCTTAATGGGTGCTACACGGGACTTCGCAATCAACAGTATCGGCTTCTCAGGACTTGATACGACGTATATCGCTGTTCCGTATGCCGCTGGACTGGCATCGCAGAAAACATGTACTTGAAGCACATTGGTCTTCCTTGCTCCGCCGCCCAGATAGCGAGGAACGACGACGTCTTGCAGTTGCGGCAGCTGGATGACCCAATCATTCCATTCTTTTTGCAGGTCATTGGGTAGGACTTCATCCCAGCCGATTCCTCGTATCCACAGTCTCTGAAACAATATTCGTATGGCAATAGTATATGGTCCTACAAATCCCAACGGGTTAAATATTCTTGATGCTGACTGCAAGACAAATCGTTTTGTACCCGTCTGTGCTGTCAAAAACCGGAGTAGGTTTTCAACCGAAAAGTTGAATTCATCCTTTGCAGGATTCCAAACCAAACCCAGAACCTTGACCGACGTCTCGTGAAGAACGACCATCTCATTACTAGTAGATTCCACTTGATTTTCAAGCGTGCGCATCAAATTTGCTGAATTTGTTGTCCATTTTCGCAATGTCATGCCGGCCGATTTTATTATTGAGCGCGCTTCTCGGCATAGTTTAGCGGCTTCCACTTCTGTGTCGGCACCAGTGACTAAGTCATCCACGTAAAACGACTCGGCAAGAGTTTGCGCAGTTTGTGCCATGACAGCTGGTGCTCTTTTTACGTGGTAGAGAATAAAAGCTGTGAGCAAAAATGGGCTACATGTGGCTCCAAAAGGCACTCGTGTCATCCTCCACTCTTGCAGCTTGCCCTTGGATAAATCTCCTTCTGCAAACCAGAGAAAGCGGAAAGCGTCTCTGTCGTCCTCCCGAATCGCAATTTGAAGGAACACCTTTTCTATGTCCGCAATAACTGCCACCGGGTGCGTTCTGAAGCGTAGCAAAATTTGCACGAGGTCTTGGTATAAGTTGTCACCTTTTGAAGGCAGTCATTAAGTGACTTGCATCCTTTGGCATGTGACGAAGCGTCAAACACCACTCTCATTTTCGTCGTCAGTGCTTGTTCACGCATGACTTCCTTGTGCGGCATGTAATATAATTTCGTCACCTCTGCAGGTACGTCACTGACTACTTCGGCGTGTCCTGCCCTCAAGTACTCCCTTATGGTACGGTCATACGTTTCGAGCAGTCCTTTTCTGGAGTTGAGACGGTTGACAAGTCTGTCCAGTCGAGTAACGGCTACTTGCCTGTTGCTTGCAAGCTCGAAATTATCCTTCCAAGGGAGGGTCACTTCATATCTTCCGTTTTTGAAGCTAATCGTTTGCTCAAAATGCCTCATGGTGTCGCTCATTTCAGGTGGCTTGTTTATCGCGTCCGTAATTCCTATGTTTTCAAGTTCCCAAAAGGAGCGCAATATCTCGTCGGAATCGGTAGCTTGGGCTTTTAGCACGCACACCATCATTTGTGAAGTAGTTGGGTGGGACACCAAGTGCGATGTGCTTCCCTGGAAGGTCCATCCAAGCTTGGAGTTCAGTGCGATCAATGATTGGTTGCCTTCGCACCGTGAAACTTCGCCGGTCAACACTTTCCCCATCTGATCGGACCCGATAAGTACGCTGATGCCACTCTTAGTTATGATAGATGGATGTTGGAGCTCATCGGCAACATCGTTTCCCAGCTTCTTGAAAGACACCACGAAGGCTACGTCCATTGCAGTCTCTGCGATGTCTTGGCAGATGCTTGGGATCTCTATGGCAGTTAAGACTATTTCCGTGTCGGAAAACTGGCTTCGCAGTCGTAGTTCTACTATGCGACACCTCTTAGCCTCTTGGTCCGATGTATTTGCGAAAGTATTGAAGGCTATTCGAGTTGCTCCCACGCTTTTCAGCTTGAGGTGCCTGGACAGATCTTCAGTTACGAAAGTACTCTGACTGCCACCATCGAAAACGCCTCGTATGTAGCGGCAGGTGTCATCATTCATGGCCCATGCTCTGAAAGTCTGAAGAAAAACGGAAGTGGTAGAGTCTTCCTTGACGGGTCTTCTTCCAAGTGATGCACAGACTGTCGTAGTTTTTTCGTGGTTCTTGTTAGCATAGTCTGACTTCCGCGAACACCTATCGGGATCACACATGCTTGTAGCGTGTCGAGCTTGGCATTTGGAGCAGGAAATCCTTTTTTTTGCAGTCCCGTGCCCGATGTCCTTTGGTGGTGCAGCGGAAACAGCTTTTGTCGTTGGAAAGCAGTTGCTTCTTCTGCGTCAGTGACAAGTCAGCTGTGCAGGCTTCCGATCCATGATGGCTGGAACAGCAGAATACGCAGTTGTCCTTTTTTTCTCGTACCGAGTTGCCGTGAAGCACAGATGACGTCGGTTTCCCACGCCGAGAGTACGTCGACTGACTGGCCATGGGGAGTGTTCCATGTTCTCGTTCTTTGGCATCCTTAAAATCACTCTTTTCCAGGCTTTCCAGCTCAATACACAGGAAGTTGAGCACACGGTCCAGTCCCACGGATGTAGCTTCAGCTCTCGAGTCATATGCCAACTGGACGGCACATGATCGATGATACTGCACGACTATGATCCGTGGAAGAGCACGCAGTAGGATGTCGCAGAGCATTGACGAAAATGACGACTTGTGCACACCCAAAGTCTCTAAGCCTCGGATATTCACGAGAACTTGGTCGTACAAGCTGCGTAGCGCTTTGGTGTCAGTCGATGAACGGACAGGGCTTAACATCCGTAGCTTGGCAAAATATTATTGCTCCAGGCGCGTCTTGTCCCCAAATCGCTTCTGTAGCATTTTGATGGCGTCACTGTAGCAACTTTCGGTCGTCGGAAGGCCCGCAATTACTGATGCAGCGTCTCCTTTAAGATACAGTCGAAGGTAATGAAACTTCTCCGTGGCAGTGATGCGATTGTTACTGTGAACAATTTGGTAAAATTGTTCCCAAAATTCGGGCCACTTGAATAGGTCTCCAAAAAAAGGAGCTATTGTCAGTTTATGCAATTTAACTCCAGTTCCATCTGATGGTGCTACGACTGTCTGAGAAACTGTTTCTTGAATTCCGGTCGATGTCCTTAGCATGCGATCTTTCTTGCTCAGAATCTCAGCGAGAATGCGCGTAGGCAACGTCCTCGTATTGTAAGACAGCGTTATACTCGACTTCGAACTCCTCGTCAGGTATATGCGGCTCAATCTCGTTGTTCAAGTTTTTAAGCTCTTCGTTATTAGCCTTCAGCCTCTCATATATGAAGTTGAGCTGGTCATAGGAGGCAGAGTCGTTAGCGAGGAGATGACTTGCCTCGTTTATAATCCTCGTGTTCTGTGCTCGCCGCGACGTCCGCTTCGACTTTAGTCGCTCCATGCCGCTGCAGTTGACTGGTAGCCGTCCGTAGGGTCCTGGTTTTCAATCCCGGTTCTTCGGCAGCAATGTTTAGACGATGGCGTTCCAGACACTGCGATCAGACTCAACTCCGTATTTTAGGTATAAGGCAAAAATACTTGTTTATTTAACTGCGTTCGAAAGCGCTCTGCTGTCACTTGAGCGTCCCCGCGTCCCTCGCTCGCGCTCTTCTTCTTCTTCGTTTCCTCGTCCCAGCCCAGAACGTGAAAAATAATCAACAGAGGTATGGCTTCATGCGGAGAACGTGGAAGACCTCCGCATGGTTTTGCCGTTTCGAGCACTCTTTTTTGCCAGGAACTACTTCATAAGTTAAGTCACTTAGCCGGCAAAGGGCCTATACGGACCAAAGTGCCGTCGAATGAGCTTTTTTGACAGGCCATGGCGTCGTATTGGTGTTCGGATACATACTCGATCACCTGGCTGGTGCCTAACTCCCCTTAGGCGCACGTTGTAGTAATCCTCATCCTTAAATTGTTGTTGACGTATTCGGTGCCTTGGCCAACTGGCGTGCTCCATCAGCTTTCTGCAGAAATTCGTGCATTTCCGATGGCTTGTTGTGGTCATTGTTTACTGGGAGCATGGCATCGAGAGTTGAATTGACTATGCGACCATACACACAAGCTGAAAAGGAGTGACGTGGGTGGTCTCTTGGAGGGCCGTATTATGAGCGAATGTTGCGTAAGGCAGGATATCGTCCTACGTCTTATGCCTCAGGTCCACGCATATCGGCCATGTCAGCGATGGTGCGACTTTGGCATTCCGTTAACCCATTCGTTGGGGGATGGCGCGCAGTGATTTTCCTAAGACTGGTGCTCGTCATTGTCATCAAACACTGCATCAAATCCGATATGAAGTCTGCTCCTCGGCCGGTGATTACTACCTTTGGGGCACCATGTCGAAGAACTGCATAGAATGCCGCAGAGATTGCTTCAACACGCTTCTACTAATTATTTTACGAAGGGAACCAACAAAACGCTGTGTGGGCGTCTAGAGTGCCTCGCGCGTGCTCGCGCGTTTTGGTGCAGGGCAGCCCATTCCTCTCGTGCACGAGCCGAGAGACTGACCTTATTTTTTTGTCAGAAAGGGACACGTGTGCGGAACGCTTTCAGCCAACCCTTCTTTTTGTCATAGCTACTTTTCTGGGCAAAAGTTCAACCTTACTGAATCATTGTCTGTGTATTCCCCCTCTTGTATTACATGGCATTCTGATAGAGGTGCGGGGTATGATTGAAAGTCCCCTGGGCGCAAGAGAGAGGAGCCCTGACTTTCAGCGATTGGAACCTGGCAAACTTACTCCTGTACACCAGCATTAAAGCCGCCGCCTCCGAGGTTAGTCACCTGAATTCGGACCACTCCTCGCTGCTCCAGCAACACAGGCAGCAGTAACCAGCAACTTCAGATAAATTGCCAATCCATATTCAACATCTGAAATCATCGTGTCTCCCCCGTGATTACCTGCACCCTCTTTGGCCGAACCCTTCCACGGTGACGTGCACGAAGATGTGAAAGATTGGCTGGGGCATTTCGAGCGAGTCGCAAAGACCAATGCTGTGGATGAGGCGAGGAAACTAAGCCGCGTGTACTTTGCGTTAGAGGATGCAGCGAGAATATGGTTTGGGAACCACGAAAGAGCAATAACGACGGGGGAAGACTTTCGACAGCATTTGCTTGATGCGTGTGTCAGCACCGATTGCCAGGAAAGGGCAGAAAATACCCTTCAATAAAGGAACCAACGCACAAACGAGAGTGTCAGCATGTATATCGAAAATATGCCCGGCCTCTTCAAAAGCGCTGATCCGAACATGACATAAGAAGAGAAAGTGCGCCATATAATGTGTGGAGTCAAGCAGGACTTATTTGCAGGTCTGGTTCGCAATCCTCCACGTACCGTTGCTGAATTCTACACAGAAGCCACGACCATAGAAATAGAACTGCAGCATCGTGCCCGTCACTACAATTGGGATGCCAGCAGTGAGCCTGCGGCCGTCCTTGATGATGCGTGGAGTGTTGCGTGGAGCGTGGAGATATGATGCGTGGAGTCAAGCAGGACTTATTTGCAGGTCTGGTTCGCAATTCTCAACGTACCGTTGCTGAATTCTGCACAGAAGCCACGACCATAGAAATAGCAATGCAGCATCGTTCCCGTTACTACAATTGGATGCCAGCAGTGAGCCTGCGGCCGTCCTTTTGGCAAAGCAAGACAGAAGTAGCGAAACCCTGAGGGATCTGGTGTGGTCCATCGTAAAACAGGAGCTTCGAAACTTTCTGCAACCGCAAGTCATGCCGTCTGTTTCATCACTCCCATCCGTCATCTGTGATGAAGTTCGGCACGCCACTCTTCAGATGGAACCAGAGGTGCAACCTCTTCGACTTCAACAACCCCTGCAGGGACGTCATGTACCAACGTACACCGACGCTTTACGCCAACATGCCGTGCACAATGGATCGTTCGGGACTTCCAGCGCCCGCCAGTCAGCTTCGTCCATCTTACATTTTCTTGGAGAGCAAAGACCATGGAAAAGCAACGTGTGGCGCACACCTGACAGGACACCACTCTTTTTTTCCTATGGAGAAGCTCAACATTTTTACCAATACTGCCCTTACCGAAGAGTTGGTCTGTGTAGGTTTTCTGGGTATGCACCATGCCCGCGTAATGGTGAAGGGCTATAGAAATAGAGGAGTATATTTCAACGCAGCACTCTCTGCGGCACTATAACAATTCGGACTACTGAAGGGAGTGCCCCGCCGCGGTGTTCTAGTGGCTAAGGTACTCGGCTGCTGACCCGCAGGTCGCGGGTTCGATTCCCGGCTGCGGCGGCTGCATTTCCTATGGAGGCGGAAATGTTGTAGGCCCGTGTGCTCAGATTTGGGCGCACGTTAAAGAACCCCACGTGGTCTAAATTTCCGGAGCCCTCCACTACGGCGTCTCTCATAATCATATGGTGGTTTCGGAACGTTAAACCCCACAAATCAAATCAATCAATACTGAAGGGAGCCTTGGAAAAATGGAGGACCGCCTCAAGCGGGCCGCCTCTATCTTCAGAAGCTACGTTTTCGGCACTCCTGCAAAATTAGAGCTTCTGCACGTCAGAGCCCACCCCAAAGACAACACGAACTTGCGTATCTTTTTTTATGGGAGCTCCAGTCAGTGAACTCGAGGAGATGCGAATCCTGGGCCTGTTCATCTATAACAGACTCAGACCGGAATCTACTATTACCAAACAGAAACACACATGTGAACAGGTCGGACGTATGATACACCACGGTTCCAACGAACGCGGCCGGTTCAGAGGCAGGGATGCGCTTAGAATTGTCCGTGCCTTTGTACTCATCTATACTCCATACCCTATATTCGCTCTACGTAGCAACACAACCAGCGCATCAACGCCATCATTAAGAAAGCTACAAAGCGAGCTTTAGACCTACCGGTAACTACCTCCAATTCCCATTTGTTGGCACTGGGGGGCTCAACTCTTATCAGGAATTAGAGGAGGCCCACCTCGTCAGTCAATATATACGTGACTTCCACAGATGGCATCTGGGTGCCGCCTGTTAGGCCACGTGCCCATAAAACACAACTGCATTCCCGAAGAGATAGACTTCTTGAGCTTCACGTGCCACAAGCCCTCGGTTCCTCCACTTCCTCGAAACGTGCTCTTGCAGACACACGAAGGCAGACGAGGGGCGCGTTCTCTGGCCCTCGAACACCAATACGGACATAAGCCGGGTGTACTACGTTGATGTGGCAGGGCTGTTTCCCACTGGCTTCTACACGGCTGCCGTAGTTCCTTTCGACAAACGCGTTAACAGGCTCTCCTATGGGGTTTCCAACTCCGCGCGTGCAGAGGAGGCAGCAATAGCTGGCGCTTGGCGCCTCGCACACGGACTCTGCAGTAGTCATGACAGATTTACCTAGAGTTTGTGAAAATTATCTGATGGGTGAGGCCTACCGTTTAGCCTACGGTATTCTAACTAAAGCGAGCCGTCAGGAATTATGACCCCTCCCCCTAACGACGCATCGCTTGGACTCCGAGCTACCAGGGCTTTACAGGTAACCGGGCCCCTCATGCAGGCTTTTCGGCCTCGGACTATCCAACAACCGTTTTTGCGATTCAAAGAAATTCTGTATGGCACTATAGGAGGGTTGCACAGAGGCGTGGCCCACGAGATAGCGCCAGCGTCGAAGAGGCAGCGCATCCATACATTTGTGGTCTATCTCCCTGCCGCCACAGGCAAGCAGACGCAGATCGTACACTAGTATGTAGGTGTTCTGTGGTACACTCACGGGTACGCGCCTATGGTCACAATGGTCAACTGTGCCGTATTTGGTTGCTACAACCTTTCGAGTTTGAAGGTTAGTGATGAAAATGTCTCTGATGTCGGCTTTTAGATGCGGAAGCATCTTATACTCGCGCCTTGTAGTGCGCCGTCCGCGCCGTCCGCACCGCTTCTCGAACATTCGACAGCTGACGCGCGCGCATGCGCCGTCGCGCCGTCGCCCACCATCTGTGCCGCGCGCGCTTCTCCTTCGAGAACATTCGACAGCTGACAGCGCATGCGCCGTCGCGCCGTCGCCATCTGTGCCGCGCGCGCGCTTCTCCTTCGAGAACATTCAACAGCTGACAGTGCATGCGCCGTCGCGCTGTATATATACTCAAGGTCGGCGCTCGCTCGCTCAGTTGCCGCTCGTCGGTTGGTTTGTACGGCGCGTCGACGTCCAAGGTCGCGGTGAAATGAATTCCAACGAATCCACAAACACAATGATCGACGTCCCTTCGACCAGCGCCGTCCTTTCGCATACGTGTGTACGTGTTCACTCATTTAACACCCCCTCCTACAACCACGTTAACCAATTTAGCCATCGACCCAAGTAAGTCGCAATTTAACACCCCATTTCACAACCACGTTAACCAATTTAGCCATCGACCCAAGTAAGTCGCACTTTAACACCCCGTTAACCAATTATATTCTCCGCATCCTCCTCAGTGTTCCCCCGAGGGAAGCTGCGGGCAATTTTTTTTTCTTACCTAAAATGACTGAAAACCAATCGAAAAGGTTGGGATGGTTCAGCCACACACTATAACGCGTGTGCGTTAAACATTCCACTTCCGGTAAGTGTTCAGAACCTATGCAACATCACACAGGTGCGCTTTTGTTGTGAAAAACTTAGGCTTTCACGACGTGCTATGAAGTTTTGTTTACGCAGCAGGAGACGAGCGCGCGCACTACGACTGCGATCGCTGCTTACCAGCGTATCTTTCAGGTAATTGCGGCTTGCTACTGATTTCGCTGTGTTAGTAAACAGTGAGTGACGCAGTGCGTTGTAGTTTACCCATGCTTTGCGAGGTGAGCACGTAAACGGTGATATCACATTATAACGTCGATCAGTTACAATCGAGACCGTATGTGATCTCTGGGTGCGCAACTGCCTGACGCGCGTCGTTGGGCCCTGCAGCAAAGAGCATTTTTGATCGCAAGCGGCTTCAGCTCAACCACGAACGAACTATGCCAATTGTAGCACCTCACATGCTCTTGCAATTGGTGAAGCCCTTCCACACAAAGAATTCGTAAAGTGACACCACCGCAGGGAAAAAATATTCGTTCGAGCACTGAGCAAGGGGAACCAGTCACATTTCCGACGATGACGCGGCGGCCGTCTCCACGGTCTCTAACTCGGTGCTGTTGGACCCTTCCGCTAGTAACATAGTAGTGGGCGTCCATCAATTTATAGGCTTTAAGATCGTCCCTTGTTGCGAAGCTTGTGCCGCCAACAAGGTGGTCTTCAATGTCCGCGAGTTCGATGCGGGAATAACGCTTTACATCAAACACACTGCAGCTTCATCGCTGCTCCAGTAAAACGCGTCGATATCCACCGCAATGGTGAACCTTAATTACGTTCGTGGCGAAGTTTCGCCGGACTTCGGAAGTCACGCGCGTAAGCACTCAGTTGAAGAGAGAGAAAGCAATAAATAAAAGGAAGAGACAGTGAGGTTAACCTAGACGAACTGGTTTGCTGCCCTGTACGGGGGTGGGAAAAAAGGGTCGGAAAGAGGATAGAAATTGAGAAATAAAAAATAAATTAGAAAAAAAACCACATGCGCACACATTCAGGGAGTTCCGATCACAGTCGTTTGGACAGGCCGGTTGAACGCAAGAAGCGCAGGAGCGCCTTCACAGCCTTCTTCTGCGACATAAAGTCCTGTCGGCAGAGCAGGATTTTTTCTTCCGAAAGAGGCTGGTTGTCCAGTTCATCTAGTGCATTACAGAGTGACTGTCTCTGCGAGCAGTATTGTGGGCCTCCACACAGAATGTGCCAAGTTGTTTCATCACTGTCACAATGGTCGCATGCAGCAGTGTCAGCCATTTCTATGCGGAACGTGTACGCATTGCTAAATGCGACGCCCAACCATAATCTGCAAAGCATAGTAGCGTCTCGTCGGTGTAATTCCGGAGGAATTCGAAGACTAAGAGTTGGGTCCGAAGTACCTAACCGTGCATGCATGAAATGTGACTCGTTCCATTGTGATGAGGTGCATTTGCGAGCAAGCATTTGGAGTTTCCGTGCAACGTCAGTTCTGGAAAGCGGAATTGATATTTCATCACTTTCAGTATGGGCAGGACGGGCAGCTCGATCGGCGCGTTTATTGCCAATTATTCCACAATGACTTGGGAGCCATTGAAAGGCTATTTCATGTCCTTCCTCAATGAGTTGGTGAGTCTTTTCTGCAATCTCAAATACCAGCTGTTCGTACGGGCCGTGGCGTAAAGGTGATAGAAGGGATTGCAGTGCCACCTTTGAGTCACTGAAAATTGTCCATTTTTGTGGCTGTTGGTCGTTGATGCATTGCAATGCGGCACAAATAGCTGTGAGCTCTGCTCCCGTTGATGTCGTAAGGTGGGAGGTCTTGAATTTTCTTGTCGTGTCTTTTATCGGCATAACAAATGATGCTGTTGAACTCTTCTGTAAAACAGAGCCGTCGGTGTATACGTGTGTACAGCCTTGATATGTCTCGTATAACAAGAGCAGAGCAAGCTGTCTAAGAGCAGGTGACGACATATCTACTTTTTTCTGGATGCCAGGTATAGTTAGCCTGATGTTAGCTTGAATCAGGCACCAGGGAGGAGTCGAAGGCATGGCGGTGGGTGTGAAGCATGTTGGTAAAGAATCGCGATATGTGGTGACCGATTGGCAAAATGACGAACGTGATCTGTCTGCTGGTAAAGAGGCTAGGTGGTGGCAGGGTGCCCGAGCAATATGCCTTATATGTGTCCTGAGTGCCTCAACGTTGATGTGTCGTGATGAGGTGGTCAGCGGCGATAGCTATAGTAGCCATTGTCGACGCACTACGAGGCAAGCCGAGGCAAATCCGGAGTGCCTGGGACTGAACACTCTGTAGCGTTCGAAGGCTTGTTTTTCTTGCATTTGTCAATGCTGGTAAACTGTACCGCAGATAACCGAGAAAAAGTACTCTGTACAGCTGTAGCATTGCACTCGGAGATATTCCCCAAGTCTTCCCTGAAAAGAACTTCAGTATATTACAGATGTCCATTAACGGTTTCATCGTGTACGAAACGTGATCGCTCCATGAAAGATTCCTGTAAATTATGACGCCCAAAAACTTGTGCGATCGAACGTACGGTACAGTTTGTCCATTGATGCTTATAGTATGCTTATCCATAGGCTTTCGTGTAAAAGCTACGAGGGCGCATTTCTCGGAAGAAATTTTCAAGCCTCAATTTCGCAGGTAACGTAATGTTTCAGTGGCAGCTTTTTGAATTTTCCCTCGTAACTGCAGGCGTGTTACAGCTGATGCCCAAACGCAGATATCATCTGCGTACATTGATAGCCTGACCGTGCTTGGCAGATGCTCAGTGAGAGCAATTAACGTAAGATTGAACAGCACAGGGCTGAGTACGCCACCCTGGGGGACGCCACGGTGGCTGTAATGTGGAGAGGTTGGACCGTCTTCAGTGCTGACAAAGAAGGATGGCATTGACAAATAACTACGTATCCAGCGATACATCTGACCACCTACTCCTATATCTTCGAGAGCGGTGAGAACAGGTTCATGCGTAACGTTGTCATACGCCCCTTTAACGTCTAGGAACAAAGATGCGCAGAGACGCGTACGGCCTTTCTCGTGTTGGACGTAAGTGACCAGGTCGACTACGTTGTCAATCGATGCTCCACCACGCCGAAAACCTGCCATGGCATCTGGGTAGATGTTGTTACACTCCAAAAACCACTCCAGGCGTCCCAGGATCATCCCCTCCATAACTTTGCCTACACAACTAGCAATGCGATCGGACGATAACATGAGAGCTCCAACGGTGACTTGCCTGGTTTCAGAAGTGGAACTAGGCGACTTGTCTTCCAGCTTGTCGGGAGCGTTCCATCTTTCCATGATTTGTTGTACAACTCCAAAAGGAGGATCCTTGCGTGTTCACACAGATGACACAAGGCCCTATAAGAAATTCTATCGGGCCCTGGTGCCGACGTGCGTCCACACAAAGCTAGTGCTGCTCTGAGCTGCCCGATTGAAAAAGGCATATCGATGCGGGAATCCAGTGTTGTGGACAGTTAGTCGAGGGCAATAGGCTATTTGGCACTGCGAGTGGCCCAGATACTCTGGCACAGAAGTCTTCTGCACGTCAATGCCGGGTCTCTGTTCAGAAAGTGCGAGAGCCCTAAATGGTTACCACTGAGTGGGTTTTGTGCGGAGACCTCGTACCGTCTTCCACAATTGGGATAAACGTTTTTGTGGGTCAAAGGAATCACAAAAAGCAGTTCAACGTTGTGACTTGAGTTTAATTATCCGGCGCTGAATCTTCTTTTGTATACGTCGAGCGATCCGTAAGTCTTCTATTGTTTCCATGTGTCGGTATCTTCGTTCAGCACGCCGTCGGATTGCTCGAAGTCGTTCTAGCTCGATGTCAAATTTCGTTACTTTGGGAGAGCTGGTGAGGGTACACGTAGTATCGTGTATTGTGCTTTTAATTATCTCCTCTATGTCGAGGGATATGTTTGCCTCACAATGCTCTCCCATGCAAGACTGGAATTTCAACCAGTCTACTGTCTGAACACTATCGCGTACTTTAGCATGGGGCAATCCTTCAATTTCGACGTAAGTGGGAATGTGGTCACTTCCATGCGTTTCTCCGTTTGGAAACCACTCAGCATGCCTGAGGAGGCCTTGTGAGACAAAGGCCAGGTGAAGGCAGCTGCTATACCTTGAACCACGTAGGAACGTTGGGCTGCCATCATTTAGCAAGAAAAGTTGGTTGTCGGAGGCGAAAGACACCAACTTTCTCCCTTTAACATTGGTCTTCGAACTTCCCCCAGATTGTATGATGGGCCTTGACGTGCATGGGTGAGAAGTTGGTGACAGGATACCTTGTAGTCTTGTATGGTAAAAACGGCTTGACGGAGACCGGTAGGCACCCACAACCGTGATGGTAAGTCTCCTTTTCACTGTTATACTTATATATTTATTTTCGTCATGGGGTGACACCGGATGATGGGTGTAGGTGAGGTCGCGGCGAATAAACATCAGAACTTTGCTATTGTCCGCAGTTGTAGACGACATGAATGACTTATAACTAGAAAGTCTGATTTATTTCTGTAAATTTGGCTCGCAGATGACAATGGTGGGGAACTTATTGGTGTAAACGGACCGACAAAAATCGGCTATGCGTGACCTCAGTCCCCGGGCATTCCATTGAATAATCGCTGCCTTTCGGACCTCTTCTATGAAAGACAGTGGCTGGTGAGCCATTATTTACTCAAGCGCTGTGAGTACTGGACTCAAAGCGTCCAGTAATTGCAATGCACTTCTTGCTGATGGTGTGTGCATGTTGCTTAACAACAGGCGAATGGCATTAATTAAGGGTCGCAAAAGAGCTATCAGTTGCTGATCTGTGTTGCGCAAGTCCTCCATTGCAGCAGCTCGCTCTGAAGAAGACGGCTTCTGCTGCGGTTTTTTCTGAGCGTTTGTGTACGCGTAAGTGGAGGCCACTCTTCTGTAGAGACTTGCCTGCTCCTTTGCTCTTTTCCAACGTCTGTGTTTGCCGTGCTGGGAACTGCAGCTGGCGATCTTTCCTGATGCGTCGACTTATTGCATGAAATTGGCGCTGTCCGACGTGAAGACTTTTGACGGCGACGTCGTCTTCGCCGGATTTTCTCAGCCGCTCCTTTGTGGTATGATCTGTCTCGTACCATATGCTTCAGAATGGAAAATTCTTTCTTTATGTGCGGACATTCTTTCGAAGAAGCCTTGTGAGCACCCTGACAGTTAGAACACTTCAGTGTGGTAGCGCTACAGTTTTCTTCCGCGTGTGGTTCGGCGCACCGGGGGCACGCTGCGGAGCTCCTGCAAACAACCTTTACATGGCCGATCTTCTGACAATTGAAGCACTGCACGGGTTTATAAACGGTCGAACTTGTTGACGAAAGTGGCCAACCTTTACGTATGCGGGAAGACAGTCACCTTTGAGCGTTACTCTCACACAGCGTGTGTTACCAATCCGTCCAATGCTGACAATGCCGCTGTCTTGACTCGCTGGTTTTATAAGTATTGGAAGGTCTGCGCTTAGATTTCTGTGTTAATATTGTAAATACCTCCAGATGTGGTGGCATCATCGGCTGTTATGATGGACCTAACTGGAATGTTTCCCAGTTGTATTACTTGTTGCAGCGTGCTCAACGCACTCGGGTGCAGCACATCGACAGCCAGGATGTTTATTTTTGTATTAAGACGTACGTCTTTGATCTCGTTCGCCACAGTGTTCTCAAAAGAGAGCGAAAGCGCTTGCCTGTTCAGAACACGCAGACTTTCGGTATGGTTCTTTGGCACGAACAGGATAGATTGGGGCCATCGCTGGGGCGCCGTTTTCACGGTGGCTGTTGTTGACACCGACTTTGAATTGACGATCCATCGCTTGGCCTTGCGGTGCAGGACAAGTTGAAAGCCATCATCTGAGGACTCGTCGCAAGAAGTGGAAACAGCTCAGTGTCATCGCTCTTGCTGGAGGTGTTTCCTCGCTCCGTTGAGGTATTGGCCGTGGTTGAACCAAATTCGGACGTCACCTCGAGAGGTTGTACATCCATTACCGCAACGCACGGGGCAATACACCCCACAACTTCAGCGAAAAGTCCAGAAATGCTAAGTATACAATTATAGAAGTATATAAGTATAGAAGGAACCTATTGAGAACCCCTATGACGTAAATTATAAAAATGTCTGAACAAATACAGCCTGTTCGAGCTTCAAAATTCTGTTATTAGGAAAAAAGTGAGCTTTTCAGCTTCACCTTCACTACGTGCAAAAACTCACAAACAGCACCAGCGACATCTGCCATTTCCT
>WOVY01001323.1:0-18706 GCA_013436015.1 Rhipicephalus annulatus | reverse complement strand
GCTGAGAATTCCTGGAATGAAAGACCCCCCAACCTAGGGTGACCTTGAGTTTTTGACTCTGAAACATTGTTTGGGAAATTAAAGGTTCATTTACTTGATATCAAGTGTGTGAGAAGTCTAAGGAAAACAAACTGGGCAAGGATAATGTGAACACTGCCATCTGCTAAAGAAAAACGCCAGCAAACTTGGTGTGGCAAACGATGAGCGCTGGGCATATGAAGGTCTGTCTTCGGGTGCTTGAAGCTTGGAGTAATGCTTGGACACCTCTAAGCATGACCTTCAATTAATTGCATTCCAGAAACAAAAACACACTTCTCTCACCAGTTATAGTGCTGTTTGCTCAGCAACAGTACAGAGCAATGAAAATTTTTATTACTGTCAAGCAAGAAAAAAAAGAGAACTTGATTTTTACAGAACAGTATTGACTCAAGTGAGACCATGATAGAAATATAATATTGAGCCTATATATGTACGTTTGATTGATAAAAGATGGCAATGGAGAGGAGCATGTGACTAAATGCTGGTGCTTTTTTTTTTTGGTATTCTTTGGTAGGTATAGATTTTACCAAGTTAATTAATGCAGCTTATAATTAGTTCTGTTTTCTGGGTTTTGTATATGTCAAATGCCTGAAGTCATACTTTGGGTAAATGTAGCATATAATAATTCAAAGACAACCGTGAATGGAATGAGTTCAGGAAGAATATGCAAATACATTACGCGGACATTAAGGGCACGGTAAGGAAAACAAAGAGGAAACACAGTAATAGTACAGTGAGCTGCTAATAAATCAAACTGCTCTCTCTTGCATCAGGTGCACGATATTTGAATTGTTATTAGGCGCAACTAGCAACTTTGCAAATGGGTCCAGTAAGAAAGACATTAATCATTCTGATGGAAACTGCAGTCAAAAATTCGCCACAGGTAGAACAGTGGATAAGCTAGAAGAAAAAAAAAACGCTCATGTAATTAGGCAGAGGCAATAGGTCTGTATGTGTACTGCATGGACACTCCGCCGAACACCTGCAATGCTGTTCAAGAAAACAAACACTTTCTCGAAACGTGGGAGGACAAGCTTGCTTTGGAGGACCTGGACAAACAATGACGTCTTATCGCCAGGGCCAAGGAGGCACTGAAGGTTAGAGGGTTTCTGGATTGAGGAGGCTTCCCACCTAAGGTAGATGCAGAACCTACACCGCTATACCGTTTTGAAAAATAAACGTTTATTTCTCCTCCTCATGTAATTCGCGTAGACAACATCATCAGGGTTGCATAAAATATCCTGATGGATAAACAAACTAGGGCCCAATATTAATCCTGTACAAACAAATATGACTCAATTTGGTAGGTAACTGATAATTGAATTGAGTTTCATATACCCCTTATTCCATACAGTAATAGCTTGGCATCAATAATATTGTGTTTATTAGAATTGAATGCTTTTTTTAGAAATATGTCAGGGTCTACAAAACTATGTCCTGCTAAACATTGGCAGCTTCTTTTATTATGAAGTACTAATGCACTTACCACCTGTACCAATGCTCAATCTCAATAGCCTGAGGATCGGAATGGTTTTAGCTAGTGTGATGGTGATAGATATATTTTGCCAGATTTTAATCTGGAAAAATTCCAAGGCCGACTGAAAACCTAAAAAAAACATTGTGTGACCTTGTGGGAGGTTTTCCATGTTATACTTCATGCTAAAATATTATATGTTACATGAGAGTGTCTGTGGCAGACGCTTCTCGATTCATGCTGAAAGAAATGGAGCCGGGAGACACACTGCTCTGGGGTCATACATCTCGTGCTACAGCTAAAGCATTGCTGGCTCGGGCAGCAAGGTCTGAGAACTTCCCTACAGCTATACGAACGTTTTACAACTGCACTTGTATCACCTTAAAGAGACACTAAAGGCAAACATTAAATCGATGCGAACTGTTGAAATGCCATTGCATGAAGCTCTCAGCATTTTCTTGTGCCAAAAAAAAATGCTTAGATTTAGAGCAAATGGCCCTTCAGGAGTTCACATATCTTTAGCACCCTAGTTAAATCAGCATCCTTCGAGACAGATGCGCATCTACAGCAGCGACAGTCATCATTGCGCGTGATTATCCAGTCGACGCATACATCCGTGTAGACGCTTTGAGAATGCAGCTAAGACATCTTGCTCGGCTTCCATCCCATCACCTCGCATCACTTCGAACTTCTAGGCCCCACTCAGCGTTCAGCGCAACTGTAGCTCAGCATTGCGCACTTCTTCCATTGCACTTCACGCATGTAGCATGGC
Organism: Rhipicephalus annulatus; assembly: GCA_013436015.1. NCBI lineage: Eukaryota > Metazoa > Arthropoda > Arachnida > Ixodida > Ixodidae > Rhipicephalus > Rhipicephalus annulatus. The sequence goes on along the minus strand of WOVY01001323.1, from coordinate 16,421 downwards.
TGCCGATACCATTGTGGTGCCTACACCTACTCAAAGCTCTTTTTACAATTCCTGGCATCCAAAATTAGAAAAAGTCGTCGCATCTAGCCCTGAAACAGGCCACATTACTCTTCCTGCAAGAGAAGCACAACGGACGCCTTCACATTCACACGGATGGCTCAGTGTCTTCAGTAAGCACAGCAGGGGCGGTGGTTATTCCCGCGAGGCACATCACAATCAAATTCATGACATCGCATTTGATGTCACCGACAGCTGCAGAACTCGCCGCCATACGTCCACCTCTGGAGTTTACAGTTGAAGAACCTTCGGGAACTTGGCCTGTCTTCTCGGACTCGAAGGCTGCTCTTCAATGTTTTATGTCACCCTTTCGCCATGGACCTAGTGAACAGTTAGTAGCTGAAATAAGGCTTCTTCATCACCAAGCAATCGAGAAACAGCACAGCATAGTGTATCAGTGGATACCAGGTCATTGCGGTATACATGGCAATGACTGCACAGATGAGGCCGCTAGATCTGCACACGACGGTACCCAATACACAGCCATCCCGTTCACAAGAACCGACGCAGCTACAAGACTTCGTTCGCTTGCACATGACCTCACACTAGTACAGTGGAACTCAACCGACTTCACAAATGCGCGCCTGCATAACTTGGATCCCGATCTGCAGCTTCGTCTTCCCTCAGGGATATCACGAGCTGAGGAGACTCTTTTATGCCGCCTGTGGCTTGGAGTGGCCTTTACGAACGCATATTCCTTTCTCATTGGAACGGCCAGCTCTTCTACATGCACTTACTGCAGCAGCGAAGAAACCATCGCGCACTTTCTATGTGATTGCACCCATTTCAACGCGCCAAGACCAAGAACTGACTGCAGCTCTGTATAGATTGGATGATTGGCCTTTGTCGAAAGAAAGGATGCTGGGTCATTGGCCGAGCCCATCCTCAGCCCAGAAGGCTTTGAAAGCTTTGCTGCACTTTTTGCGGACAACTAGCCTTAGAGACAGACTTTAGTGTCTTGTACTCTTTGATGTTGCCTTTCCTCTGTGGCTATTTTTTTTTTCTAATTTCTCTCTCTCTCTTAGCAACATTTCTTTTTATCATCTTTTATTCCCCTCACCCCTTTCCTCAGCACAGAGTAGCCAGCCCCTCTAAGAACTGGCTAACCTCCCTGTCCTTTCACTTCAACTTTCTTCCTCCTCCTTCGAGACAAGTTGTGACACTGAACGCACTATAACCATCCGACGACAAGCTCTTCACTTTCTCACATAAAATTCAAAAGCACAGTCAGAAGCCAAGCCAACTGTGATCATTGAGGTTTTACTGCCAAAGTGTCTTCAACAGCTGTGAATGCAAATGTGAGCGCCGCACATCAGTTGAAGGTCAGTGTTTCTACTTTCTTGGTTTTGAATGACTACAAAAATAGTGAATACAGATTTCAACAGTCACTGAAAGCTCTAGGGAAAGAGAAGCAAGAAATCTGGGGGCTCAGTTTATGAGGATGCCATAGCATCTTGTAGAAAGAGCTCAGTAGATTAATCTGGTGTATTGCACAGACAACAAATAAAAGTTGGCCAATATCACTTGTTGGCGATATTGCACATTCCAACGACAATTACCTAGCCTCCAAGTTGACCCTTTCGCATCAGCCATTTGTTTTAAATTGAAATCGTCAATCTCGGGCACTTTACTCGGAAATAAATATAAATTATTTCTTTTACGAATACGCCTGACTAGCCCTTCGCTGATATTGCCAAATTTATTGATTTTGGGAAGAGTTAATGCAGGAGTCTAGATGGTGTTGCTGTGCGATTTTTGTGTTTTTTTCTTTGCAAGTCCAACATTGTAACCCGTCGACGTATTCTAGCACAAGTTAGTGTGTCCTAGAAGAATCTGTTGGTAGACTCGTCGATACATGTCTTGATATACTCTAAGTGTAAATACGTGTACCACAGAAAGTAATAAAGGAAACTTTGAAAGAAAAAAGTATGTGCAGCACAAAGAAACAAAAAAAAAGAAGACATAAAGAGTAGTGCCAGTATATATAGTTAGCCTTCCCTTGTTTTTGTTTCCTTGCGCAGCACATACTCATTGTATGAATTTATATATTCCCATTGAGCGTCACTTTCAAGTACAAGAAAGAAGGCAGCTTCTAACTTTGGGTGCCAAGCCTGAAAGGACTGCTGATCTAGGCAGCCTTCTTTGTTTCACTTCCGTTTTCTTTCTTTTATTTCTGCTTGATTCTTCCTCTGTCATTTATTTTCTATTTTTCTTCTTTATATTTTTCAATTCATCATTTTTTTGTATTTTTACAGATGGTTTTTCATGCATTATGTCAACCGACGACAGCATACGCCAGCCCGGGCCCCTAATGTGCTTTGCACTTAATATCATCCTCAAGGCGCTCAAAGAAGACTTGCTGGTGCGAGCACGCTCTCAATGAGCTGCATATGGCTATGCTACTCGTGGTTCTGGCAGCATTCCGCCAAGCTGGGACAGCAATCGATGAAGACACAGAACAGCCCAGGCCCCGAAATGCTCCTCACTTGAAACATCACTATGTATTATGCTCGCATATTTGACTAAAAATGCAGGAATTGCTACGAATAAAAATTGTAGCTGCTGCCGTGCGTTGAAATTTACAGAAGCAAAGCTAATGAAAATAAACAACGGCCCTAATGTGTACAACATGCCAACATTATTTTTTTTAGCAAGTAAACTCAAATCACAACTTGCAGACTCCACATGCCTCTTACCTCCATCACAAATGAAAGGTCTGATGTAGTTTAAGGGTGTGACTCATCGAGGTACGAAACGAAGGTAGTACAGGCTTATGCACCTACATCGAGCCATGATGATCATATGGTTGAACGCTTCTATGAAGACGTAGAGTCAGCCGTTAATAAAGTCACGGTATACTATTCTGATGGGCGACTTTAATGCCAAAGTATGCAAGAAATTGGCCGGACGCCATGCAGTGAGGGAATATGGCATCTGCTCTAGAAACACCACAGGGGAGTTATTAGTAGAGTTATCGGAACGTAATAAATTACGGATCTCGAATACTTTTTTCAGAAAATGGGCTAACCGTAAGTTAACGTGGCAAAGTCCAAATGATGAAATTAAAAATGAAATAGACTTCATTCTGCGTGCACACCCAGGCATTGTACAGGATTTAGAAGTAGTTGGCAAAATCCAATACAGTGACAATAGAACGGCAAGAGCTCGTGTTCACTTAGATTTAAAAAAAAGCCAAGACAAAAATTGACACTCAAAAAACCTATTATGAACTAGCGGTGAGAGGAAAAGTACAAGAATTTAGAGTTTCGCTTCAGAATATACTCGAGGCACTAGATTGGGTAATTGACAATAGCATTGACACAATGAATGATAATCTTTCTACTATCACCAAAGAATGCAGTGGAATTCAGAGGTACAGTCACTACAGAGGACACTTGCAATATATCTCAGGAGACAAAATCTTATTAAGAGACGACAAACCATGAAAGCCTCAATGCAACCGACAAACTAAAGCTAGTGGAGCTTTTGAAGTAAATCAATAGGCGTAAGGTAGCAACATAAGAAGGTATAAACATGGGGAGAATTCCGCAGGCTGTAAAAGACGGCAAAAACCTGAAAGCTGCGAAGACAAAGTTGTGCATACGCAAAAGATGATGTTTTATTTGCATACATGGATACACAACTGCCTGGTTCGGGTGGCTTCGATTTGACGCATTGAGCGGCAGGCTCGGTTATATGCAAAAGGGTTGAGTTGGGTTCTGCATCAACGTGCTTGTATACACAGAAAGTCTTTTGTTTGCAATAGCCTCGAGTGCTGTAGAACTTGCAGACGCCGTTGGTTTGTGCTGGAAAGTTTGCGGCAGCCACCGCTGGGTCGTCGGTGTTCACACTGTAACTGTTGAGAGGACTGCAGTAGTCATCCTGCATGCGATTGAAAGAAGCAAGAGCTGGAAGATTTGATTTTTGAGCAGCGGTGTTCTTTTTGCATTTCATCATCGGCCTTCTTGCATAGCCTTCCCTGCACATGCACTCAGCCACGTCTCCATGGGTATCACTTAGCAAATTTGCCAAGTAGACTGTGCTATTAAATTCATCACGAGTACTACTTGTTCCCACAATGACTGCTTGGAGTGAACAGCCACTATGAGCCAGCCGTTGAAATTGTAAGACTACTGCTTCTGTCCATTGTGTCCACGGCTGAATGCCGACGAGCTTAAACCTTATTGCAAGTGGAGGTGAACGGCACGTCCGGTCGGCTAGGAACTTTTGTAAACTCCACTGGAGGCACAGACGCGAAGTGCTTCGGAATCCATGTCGAGTGTGAGAACTGGTAGGTGTTCTGTGACGAGACTACGCTGAACTTGCATGCCGTAGTGTCATCCATCCTCAGGCGATACTCAAGAAGGGCATCAGCAGGAAATCCTAGTGCTTTCGCCAAGGTTCTACGTCAATTTATGCAGCCCAGACAACGAGCACCGGCTGCACGACGAGGCACAAACAAAGAATTCATGGCCAGACAGCCATGGCGGTCCGAACGCAAGCTCCACGGATGCGATCCGCGCGCGCACGTGTACCGCGTGCGCCTGCACAAGCGCTGCTTCTCAGCTGGTGTGTCTTGGCTCGACGTGCTCATAGAGGTTGGCCTGCCTTCAGTTTTGAGCAAGCGCCGCGCGGTGGCGATCGCGACCAACGATATCAGAATTAACAAGAAGGAAGTTATCTGATTGGTGGCTTAAGTCAAAGCACGAGTAAAAATTAAACCCTTCACTGCAAAGTACGAGTCCCCAATTTCACTATTTAAAGGAAAAAAACAAATAAGTATAGTTTTTTGTTCACTCAGTTTTATGGCTTGATGTACCACAACGCGTCGGCTGCTGCTGACGTTCAGTTACGGAGGAAAAAAAGGCGCTTTAAGTAATGCAAGCGTGCGCACCACTAGCACTCGCACTGCAATGCAATGTACGTCTACTAGCTGTAATCATTTCTGGCATGAAACGACAAAAACATCTCGCACTGTTTATCTTTCGCAGCCGCAGCGGCCATGGCGCTTTCTGTGTTTAAAATGCTTGTAATATGTGTTTAATTAACAAATATAGGCTGTCACATGCCTAGTAAAATTTTTGTAGATTAACGCACTATATATTATAGTTTTTACATTTAAATAGCTTTAGGTAATAACTTTTAAGTGTTGTCACTTTTGTGCGGCACAGGAGCCGCTTTTGTGTGGGACGGGCTGCTGCACCGCGCGGCGCAGAAGACGCTACCAAAAGATTAACAGATTTTTTGCGATGTCAAACAGAAAGGCAGCGGTCACAGTGCACTCATGGCTTCCGTACAGTTACTGCTTGCTACCTGCAAGGTGACACATAGAGTTAATATACAGGCAGTATATTAACTAGAGTGTACTAGAATGGGGGAGTGGGTCCACTGAAGGCTCCACGCTGAGGCGTTTTTTTCGGAAAATCCAGGTGGCGCTACCATCGCCTTCACCTGAAGACTTAGCCGTGGTTGCCATGGTTACAAGTCCCCTTTGCCACGCGGTTCGCGACGGGTGGGTAGTCTGATAGTTCGCGCGGTTCGCGTGCTGCTCGCGCGTCTGGCGCAGTCTCGCAGCGTTGTTGCTTCGTTCGTGCGTGCGTGGCCGTGAACGGCGTCGCACCGTGCTTCCGCGCCAGTTCAACAAAATCTAAATGTTTATATTGCGAAACGCCCTGCTCGTATAGGTAGTCACGCACGCAAGTACCGTGATTTCCACGGTAATTGTTTACAATCAAGAGCGTAAGTTGAATTTGGCTTTTGCGAAAACGTACGCATCGAAAGTGTAATATGAGCATTAACTGCGATGCTTTTAAAAATGTCAATATAACTGGGATATATAAGTAAGTTTGCGTTTGGTGCAAATTTAGACTCACGGCAGCAAATTGAATATGATGCAAGACTAAAGTTACCAGCTGTTATCACGAGAATTAAAGCTAAAGTATGCGAACCCTTCTGCAAATTTGCAGCTATTCGTTAGGGACGCGTGATATTATTGAAAAACTGAACCAGTCCTGTTGCGATTACGTGAGGGTGTTGGCAAAGGAAGTTTAGTCACATCGGACGGCAACTGTGCTATTCGTAGGAAATGACTTATAGGGCGGACGCACGTCCGTCGCGGTGGTTTTATGATGAGTTTTTGTTCGGCATCTAGTGCTGGTATACGTTGTAGGTATTAATGAAATATGTTATATTTTACCTTTTCTCTTCGTGCCTGCGGTACGTGTCCATGCAAACATTTGTTCGAAACATGAACGTGTTTTCACCTATAGATAGGAAGTCTGAAAGACACCAATAAAGAAGTGATATGCGCAAAATATTTTATTTTAAATTGACTGCGCAAGCTTTTCGCATAAATATAAAAAACAAAATAAATATCATCGAAAGACTTCGACACCGTCGCTCAAGGAACGTCAGGCTCTATGTTGTCCTGCTAAGCTTTAAGTGTTTTGCTCTCGCTCGTTTCGAAGCGTTTTCCCTGTTCATTCCCTTCACTAAGAAGTGAAGGCGAGTGAGCACGTAGAACGAAACGAGCTTTGTGCTCACTGCATCTTTGTGGTCTGGACAGCCGACCGCTTTCGAGTTCAGAAAATTAGTTTTCACCAATGAAAGGATGTCAGAGATGCTATCTGTGTGCAACATGGAAACACTGAAACATTCAGTAAACAAGTTTTCAAGTGAGGCAATGAAATCATACAGCTGTCGTGAGGGGTACAGAAGTCCACCCCAGTCGCATTGCTCCGTGAATTGCGAAGGGAGCTGTTCAGCAACCGCGACAGCTTTCTCAAACAGAAGCACTTCTTTGCATTGTACGCATGCCAACTTCAATACACACTTTCTGGCCACGTACCCTGCTGTGTAGTAAATGAGTCTCGAGTCACTCTTCTCCAAAGTCACATCGATGTGGTCAGCAAACTTTTCTGGCATCGTGGCAATCGTGCTTTCGACCTCGCCAAGTTTTCCCTGTGATATAAGATCATCAATTTTTTTGTGCGTGACCTTTAGACCCTGTCTGTCATGCACAGTGACAAGAGCGTTTATCATGTCAGGGTTTGCGTTTGCGCTGTCCACACTGTGCGCCAAGTTATAAAAGGACAAGCAGTTGACGGTTATTAGAAACTCATCCGGAGAGGGGTGCGCGTTGCAGCCACTTGACTGGCGAACGATGCCGAAGAAATGTTCCACGGGATCGGTGCTAAGTCGAGATGTCATGAGATATTTGAATCCAACGCTCTCTGTCAGGTACTTCAGCAATGAAAGGGTATTTGCTATAGTGACCCTAAAACCTATGGCAGTGGACTCGCTGAGAAAGTGCCGCTTGTTGTCACTGAATGATTCCCAGTCATTCAGGAAGTCCAGAAAATTGGACAGGAATGCCGCGTCTGTAGAAGCTGGTCTCAGCGCTTCGGCCCGAAACCTGGAAGTCATCACGGTGATCAGTCGTTGGATCTTCCTGCAAAATAAACAAAAAGAATGTATGTCAGAAGAGCGCTCATCATGCGTTTGAGATGTTTACGATTACACTTAATTCATTTGGAACGTAGGCGCAACTCACGAGAAGAACAGCTGAGTTGCCTCGATGCTGCCACACCTTCTCTCGATGTCCTCCTTGTAGAAGGCCAGGCCCCGTAGGACATATGGACCGAATAGTTGGAAGGCGAAAGGGGTTCTCATCTTCTCAAATGAGTTTGGTTCCAGATGCGTCTCGGTCAAATTGGGCATAACTTTCAGTGTCCTAACACTTCTGTCTAGAAGGTACGCCTCCCGAACCGGATGCACAGACACCTAGAAATATAGGTTGAGGTAATGCAATGTATGCAAAAAACACAATCTTTGTAAAATGTCAACCATGAATCTATACGTACCAATCCGTCTGGTGTTGCAAAGCCTTTCTGGAGAAGACCATTCCTGAGGCATTTTAGCAGATGCGGGAAATCGGAGATAAAGTGCAATTTCCTCATCTCGTCGACAGGATGCTGTATGGCGCCATTTATTTTCTTCGATGACGCCGACACCCCCGCTAGCTTCCACATTTTTCGATTCCAGGGGGCTCCGTCACAAGTGATGTGGTCGACGAACAAGCCCGCCTGTTCCACGAGGATGATAGCTTCCATGAGAATTTTCAATAAAATGTCTCCTCTCACATTTCCTTTTGTCGCAAAAACGCCCACAATTTGGCTCCATTTTCCAGCGAAAGGCACAAACATGATGACCATGCCGTGATCACATTGCTGGTACTTGTCTTCGGGCTTCGTAAATTCTCCAAGGTCCACGAAGCCTTGAATCTGGCCAGACGCCGTCACATTGAAATGTTCTGACAATTTCATTTCGTCCACCAATAGTCCGCCGTGTCTTTCGAGGTCTGACATGCTCGCGGTTTTTTTCTTTAGAGTGTTCATTACTGCTTGATTAAAACCGAAGGCCGACTCGTATGACCTCAAGTATCTTTTCAAAGTAGTGTTGCTGGGCATCATGAGAATTTCGTTCTTTCTGATGTGCTGATAAAGCCGGGGACTCTTTAGTTTCATGAGTAAACACTCGAGGATCCACTCCTGATTGTAGCGCATGCCCTGCTTGCTGGTTTGTTTGGCAGCTTGAAAGCAAGCGCGAACACTTGCCTGCTGCTTTCGCGGTAGTGACGATATTTTATCCTCTAGTATTTTATCCGCGACATTCGCATTGTTTGCCCTCATCTCTTCGAGACGACCAGCAATGTCCAACAGCCTTGTCGCCATCCGCTTGTTTCTCTGACTCAGGACCCGCAGTTTGGTGGAGACTGAGTTTCTTCGCTCTTTTCGTTTTAGGTAGCTTTTTCTGGTGAGTATTACTTTCCTCACGTACTTGCATGAAATGCATGAAGAACCTGGAAGTATACGAGAAAAAAATTATGAAGAGCTTCCAGTTTTTTACCATGCATGTTTGAAACGCAATTTATGCACTTTCACTTTCTGTAGGCAAACTATTCTTTCGTAAATGTTAATGAGTACTACAAAAATTAGGGGCCACACAAATGTTCTAGCATTAAACAGGTTACTGATTGATTAATTGTACAATTACAAGTGACGTCTCAATAAACGTTTGCCGCACTCACCTTGTTGTTTAACCGCTCCTTTGCACGTGACACTGAAGACAAGGCCGTCGGAATGAGAGATTTGCTGCTCCAGTTTCTTCGTAAGAACGTCATAGGTGAAGTCCTTCGCCCTACCTGCTCCTCTGCAAGGGTGAAGAGATTCTGCGCAGTCCAGGACTTGTTTGGCATCTTCAAGGTTATAGGCGACCTTTTCGGAGATCAGCGTCTTCCGAACATATGTCCGACAAATCACTTCACTCCGGTCGGTACCGTAATTCATGAGCACAGTCTTTTCGATGCTTACGAGTTCACGACTTAGGGAGGCCGAAACATAAGCAATTCCGTCATAATGACGAAACTTGTGCATTGCCCAGTGGTCGTTTGGCCGGACAACGTCTTCAAGTTCAAATGCGTTGTCGCTTTGCCTCGCACTTTCGCAATCTTCAAATCTCAGTTGCGGCTCAACTGATTGCAGCGCAGTTCTTTTTGACGGCTGGTCTTCACAGGTTGGTGGTGAAGCCGCTCTCTTCTTCGTTGACTGCTCCGGTGTGGGCTGCTCGTCAGGACACTTCAGGAGATGAGGTATAATTATGGGTACAGCATCACTGCGAAGTTCCGGCTTTCCCCGCTCTATATATACTTCTCGGCCTTCGATAATATGTACATATTGCCTTAGTATGTATTTTTGCTCGAAGTGCAGCTCGCAAATGGCATCGGTGACTTGCAAGGGCCGATCAGCGCGGTTGAGATTCTGGTCCCATAGCCGGCGTCTTTCTTCGTCTTGAGGTACTCCAAAGAGTGAGAGCTTGGGCTGGTTTTTAACTCTGCTGTATCCGGTTTGGCAGCCTACGACACAACAGTAATTTCTACGCCTAGACGTGCTCATCCTCTAATCTTTTGAAGCAGCTTGGAACGCTCCGTTATGCAACCAGCAGACACATATCTGCGCACGCAAACGTGCCGTCTGCCGCGTATTCTTTGTCCAGACGGCTTTGCTCAAAGGGAAATACAAACCTACGCGTTCACGAAAAAAAGCATACATTTTATTTCATGTCACTTGTTTTTGTCTCTAATAATGTGTAAAAAAAGAACCAGGAGACAAATTGTGAAAACAGCGCACGAACGACGGTGCATCGAACAGACGACGGCGCGTCGAGCAGACGACAACATCGAGCGCTCAGCGTCCCCGCCAGCGCGTCGTGCGGCCCGAACCGCCGCACGACTCGCACGCTCCCGCCGAAACTGACGTCACTTCAGGAGAAGGCTACTGCAGCGCCACCAAATTTTCCGCCGTTTTTGCTTCACCCGCACCGCTTGCCGCCGGCCACAGTGGACCCACTCCCCCATTCTAGTACACTCTAATATTAACTCTATCGTTAGTCCTAGCATATGCAGTACACAAGACCGTAGCTACCGAAGCTCATGCCATAAGCGTGCGCGACGTTCAGGATGGGGTATGGTGCCATAATGGGGGGATGGCAAGCCTCCCTTCCCCCCTCACGTTTATGGATAGTCTGTAGCATAGCCTCCTAGATTTCCCTTGCCTGCCGGATTTTCGGCGGTCACTTGGGAAGTGGCCGTCGTCGGAACTATGGTGGTGGCGCTACTTAAGTATGTGTCTTCAAGTAAGTTTTTACGTTTTTGAAGCTTACATGCAAAAAAATAACGATAAAAGTTTTTAAAAGGCGTAAACATAATTAAAATTAACGTTATGTAAGTGCCGTCGTTATATATGACGGGCATATTGCGCTCATTCAGCAGGCAACCCCTTCAATACAAGGCATAGTTTCAGAAATTAGCAAACGCCAAAATTGCTAATCTCAAAGGCCAGGTACAAAGACCTTTACCCCTACGTAGGTAGCTCCGCTATAGTTAACGGGCGTTTCGCGCTCATCCAGCAGGCAAGGGTAATCTAGGAGGCTATGGTACTCCTAGACACTATAGGCCACTCCGTGGTATAGACTATGCATGGTGTGTAGTCTACTAATGGCTAGCCTGCGCATGCACAGTGGCTAGCCACCATACAGTGGCTGTAGTGGTAAGGTGTACTAGAATATATTATAATGCACTATACTAGTGGTGATAAGGTCAAGCGTGCCATTTTTAAAGGGGTTTACTGGGTGGCGACATTGGCCAGTTATCCTACAGAGGACACCTTTTCTTTTTTCAAGTGAACTAAAATATACAAGGATGGTGTATCATGAGGAAGCCCAACTGCCTTCATCCCCATGAGAAGAAAAATCACTAATTTTTAAATGCGAAGCATTTTTTAGCAAACTTCGGTGATTTTGTGTGTATCTATCTATCTATCTATCTATCTATCTATCTATCTATCTGTCTATCTATCTATCTATCTATCTATCTATCTATCTATCTATCTATCTATCTATCTATCTATCTATCTATCTATCTATCTATCTATCTGTCTGTCTGTCTGTCTGTCTGTCTGTCTTTCTGTCTGTCTGTCTGTCTGTCTGTCTGTCTGTCTGTCTGTCTGTCTGTCTATCTATCTATCAATCTATCTATCTATCTATCTATCTATCTATCTATCTATCTATCTATCTATCTATCTATCTTTCTATCTATCTATCTATCTATCTATCTATCTATCTATCTATCTATCTATCTATCTATCTATCTATCTATTCAGTTAGCTAGCTAGCTAGCCGCCTACGATTTTTAGCCCTCGTGGCCGTTGGGATAATGATATCGATACCAAACTTGGTATGGCATACCACGACTCCATAACAAGCATATTTGGCTAGTCATAACATGAAAATCATGAGTATGTCACGATATACATTTCATGGTCTTGCTGTTCTTGCGGTGGTTTTGTTCACATGGCATGTTGCAAAACTGGTATGGTATGAGATGATTACTTGGCGAACAAAAGCCACAGACCCTAACCTGGAAATCATGACATGCATGTCATGTAACAGCATGACTACATGCTACACTCATGATGCGCTCGTGGGCATTTTGCTAGCGTCATATATACGAAATTGCATATTACAGTACGTGAAAGAATGACGGAGGTATGTGACTGGTGCAAACATGATAGTCATGAGATGCGTGTAATGTAACAACTCGAATATATGCCACGCTCATGATGCACTGGCGGCCGTTTTGCCAGCTTCACTTATACCAAGTTGGGTATTACAGGACCTGAAAGGATGACGAAGGTATGAGACTGGTGCAAACATGATACACACATTGATACGCGTGTCCTGTAAACACATGACTACATGCTACGCTCATGATGCGCTCGCAGCGGTTCCACTAGCTTCACATGTACCAAATTTTATAAAAAGTGACGCGAACACACGACATAGGTAAATGGCACATCCATACATGATAGTCTCGACATGCATGTCACGTAACAACATGAATACATGCCACACTGATGATGAGCTCGCGGCCGTTTCGCTAGCATCCACATACGCCAAATTTGGTACTACGTGAAGTCAATGGATGACGAAGGTATGTGACTCGTACAAGCATAATAATAATGGGATGCGTGCCAGATGCCACTGTCAAGGCGCCAATACACTTCAACATGACCCGGCGCGCGTGCGCGGCGGCGTTCGTTTTGTGGCGCCGCGCCGGCGTTGCTTTGACACATGGGCATTTAAGCGAATTCGGCGTCCCTCCGTCACGAAAAGAGGAATACGCAGTGCAATGCATCGGTGCGAAAGGCAGCATGTCGCATTTCACACCGGTTGCCGGCGGGCCGCACCGACGGACGCTGGTCGTGCCGGTCAGCGTGCGCGCGTGTCATTGTTACGTTGGAGTATATTCGGCCCTTCGTGATGCACTCACGGCCGTTTCGCTAACTCCACATATTCCAAATTTGGTGTTATGTGACGTCAATGGATGACAAAGGCACATGACTGGTGTAAACATGATAAAGGTGACACACGTGTCATGTAAGAACATGACAACATAACACGTTCATAGCGTGCGCGCGGCCGTACCGCTAGCTCCACATATACTAAGTTTGGCATCACGTGCCATGAATAGATGACGAAGGTAAACAACACATTCAAACATGATAATCATGACACGGGAGTCATGCACGGCATAATTTACCTCCACCTGGTGACGTTGTGATAATTTTAAAATGACATATCAACTTTCCTCATTCATGCTTCGAATATAGTGGATTCCCACTGTATGTGGTATCTGCCAATTTTTTTAAATAGTAGTGCCCATTTATGTTCATTTATTTTAGTAGTCTTTTACAATGCTGCTTTCTGGGGTGCTTTTTACTTCGCACGCTTTGTGTACTTCTCAAAAACATGCCCCAGTCAGGAGTAGGGGGCGCAATGCCGGCACATTAAGTTTTAATTGCACAAGTGGACTCAATTTAAGATAAGGAAACAATTCTCAGACTTTAGCAAACACCATTGAGTATACCACTAAACCTTGTACGAGGTTGCGGTTACAGTGTAGTTGGGGTTAAAAAATTTTCTGCCCAAAGTTGCAAACTGGAGGAGCAATCGAACCACTCTTCTCTGAAATAACTTGTGCAGGTAAAACCATTTATTGACCAGTCGTAAATGTGCGTAAACCATCTTATTTTCTAAGCGCTACTATAAAGACAGGCCAAAATAGCGCCGCACATGCCCCTTCGTAGATATCCAAGAAATTGCACTTAATCACTTGGCGAGAGTCTGGGTCGAAGCATTTACTGACTCACTGTATCAAGGATCCTTTCTATTCTCACAAGCATAAATAGGGTGAAAAGCAAAAGATGTTGCTAACGATTCAAAACAATTTTGGGATTGTCATAGCAAAAGCGCAGGCGCATCACTTGTTCGTCAGACAGCATATTTTGCACATATGAACCCATTTGAGAGTCATTTTCCACTTTCCGCCTGACTTGGTTAATACCCAGAGGGGGAAAGAAGTGGGAATAAAAAGGGCCATGCGAAATAGAAGACATTATTGTAGTGCAATGTCAGTGGGGGCAGACACAAGTCAAACTCTTAAAGATACTATAAGCTGAAGCTTTGATTCCCCCCCCCCCCCCGTCTCCTTCACAGTGAAGCGGGGGGGGGGGGGGCAGGGCGAGGCACGAACCCATCTGCGCCCCCCTTCCTCCCCTACTACTTGTCACTTACTTGACGTACATTATGAAGTATCCAGAGAAAAAAATTAAGGTTTTTTTTATAAAAAAAATGTTGGGAACACAAATGCAGCCACGTTGGTTACATAATTGCATAAAGTTGTAAATAATAGAAATGTGGCCTGTCGCATTGCTGGCTGAAAGCTATATTGACAGTAGTTGGATACAAAGCGTGAGATTATGGTGGGTATAGTTTAATAAAGTAAAATCAATTTCTAATGGGTGGGAGCTACAAAGCATGAGAAAATTTCATGTATGGCTCAGTATTGAAGAAATAATTGTTGGGCAAGTTGATCATGCATAACCGGCTGAAACATATTAGTAGAGCAAAGGTTTGATAGGAGAGAAAGGTTTCACGTATATATTCTTTTGTCATGCATGCTCATAAATTAATAAACCAACACAGCTATATCGGAGGTGGTTGTGCGTAAATTCAGGTTCGGGGCCCTGCAAAGCGACAGAGAATTCACTGATGCAACAATCTTTGTTCTTTTTGATGAGGTAAGCTTCCACAGGAAGTCTCGAATAAGCGTTACTGTTCTTCCCGGAATGTTTGTGTCCACAAATCTAGCAGTACAACCAGATGCAGTGACATGGACTACCATATCTGCACCGTTATCTCCTTTCTTACATTTTTTTGGCACATTTCTCTAATAGGTTATTCACACAATGTTCAGTTTTGACAATTTATATTTCTCCACAGGACAGAGGGATAGCGTAAACAGGACAGGGGGATAGCCTTTGGAGCATTTCATGTAAGGCTTTTGATGCGTTGCACGACAGCCTCGTCTGCTTTTTCGCAACACACATGAGCAGCAGTCAGGATTTTTTTTTGGGGTGGCACCCACAACAAGTAATTGATCCTCTACAAGGGGCACAAACTAAGGTGAGTAATTCACACATCTTCCTTTGGCCATGCTTGCTCTTTGGAAGGAGGGGGGGAGGTGTAGGCGAAAATTGGGGGTGGGGCTCCAGCCTCTTTGTTCCCTCTGTTAGTGCAGCCTCTGCGCACGAGGACTCAGCTTAAAAAGCTTGTTGGGAGCGAAAAACACATGAGCTGACAGCTTACAATCTTTTTGGGGTTGTTAAGGGACCCTGAAACGGTTTCGGCAATTTTGTACAGACACATTGGGCTAGTAGACTATGTCCTAAGGGTCATTTAGAGACCGATTTTCTCTGCATAAACTGTGTCTTTCTTTACAACACTGTAAAGCTGCGAATCGCTGCAGGCTGGTGCAGATCGCTGTGATTCAGCTTAACACGTTTTCAAATGCCTATTCACAAAACAAAATGCTCTGGCCATTTTACGTCACCGTCGCTCCTGATCTGATTGGCTGTAAGATTGGCTGGTAGGGTGGCAGCACCTGACAGTGCAGATATGAACCACTCCACAGTCTCTTTTTGCCAGGCGGTGTTCGTGCTGCCGGGCGCACTGTGTGATGGCCTCCGAGACTGCGCGCAACCTGTCAGCGTCTAGACTGGTAAAAGTTCAAATCATCAAGCGCATTCATGAGAGCTCTGCAATCGCCAGTGTGCCTCATGAGTTCAGGAAGTGAAGCGAAGATGAGAAGGAGGGTATGATATAATTGTCTTTAGTAGGCTTGGTACACAGCGTGTCACTATATTTGTGGTGCGAATGGTTTGATGATGCTCTATCGTGAATGCTGACAAAGTTTGAAAAAACTTTTCAGGGTCCCTTTAGTCTTGTGTAAATATGGTATGATCTCAGGTCTTAGGTCGTTGGACCTCTCCTTTGACACTGCGTGCTCAAATTTTCACATTTTGAAGGCGCAACTTGGTTACAGTGTTGACGACCGACAAAGGGAAGCCAGCCGCCAAGTGATGGCCTACTTGGCTAGTAAAACTAGACAGTATTTGGTGTGAGCAATACCTTTGTAGGGCCAAGAAAAGCATAACTTTCCCCTCTTCATCACCTTTGAGTGCACAGAATAATATGGAAATGCGACGTGATTTACTGTCACTGGACATCGGGGACCCTCAATAAATGTTAACAATGGAGCGTTGAGCTTAATTGCTTACTCGCATGATTCCTTGTTTTCTTTTTTTCACTGCAGAAGCAGTTGCTTGAGCCCTATATTTGCACTAACATAACATCAGCATGGCTCAGTAAAGTAAGAGAAAGTGCTAGCATGATGCTATTGGTAGAAT